>JAXIVD010007560.1:5000-7500 GCA_036785275.1 Cancer borealis
ACTTGAATGCATTAGCCCGACCGTCCCGCCATTCCGCCAGCCTTGAGTGGGACAAAGTGAAGGGAAGGGAAGGTCCTCAGAGCCAAGTCTGGTGCCTTTAAAGAATCATGGGGAATAAAAGGTAGAAAAGATAGGAAGTGGGACGCGAGGCCGGGAGAGGGGAAGGTTGGTGCTTTTTAGGGAAGGGACAGCGAGGAGAAAGAAGGTGAAGGACAGGCAGGCAGGAGCTTAGCCTTGACGGTGAGGAAAAGGTGTTGCTGTTTTAAAGAATCTCACGTCACAGACAGAATTCGTGGATCTAAATATTTTCATAATTAAATATAAGACAAAGTTTAGTTCATAGTATAATTTTCATCTCTCGGAATAAGAATATGTCGTCCTTAATTACATTTATATATATATATATATATATATATATATATATATATATATATATATATATATATTATATAAATTAATCCATTCATTTTTTATTTATTGGATTGCTTTTTTTGTTTGATATTGCTGAAAAACTATTAAAAACATTGCCTACACATATAATTACAAAGTCGCTACGAAGATTTTAATAAGTATGGAAAATTATTACATTTCACTAGTTATTGAGACAACATATAATTTTGCAACAATCTTTTTTCATAGCCTCGTTTGAGCCATGTGTTACGAAGAGTTTAAATGTAGGTGTTTCCATTATAACGATATTATTTAATTATATTCTTCCGATGAGGCTGAGTTGGACCTCAGACCACGCTGTGAATACACTGGAGATGATTTTAAAATTTAACTCGAGTAATTAGGGAACGGCAGGTGGGAAACTGCCTCTCATAAACAGATGTGCAGTTGTAGTTTTAACGCACGCATCCAGGAGAGAAAAAACACCACCCCAAACTTACTACCGTGAAAATAGTCTGTTTCCCATGATCAAACATTGGCGAGACTTAATGCAAATTTTGTAGCCACTCCGCCCACTCAACAACAATTTCTCTAATTTGCCACAAACTTCCATGGTCACCGTCATCGATTTGTAAATTTCCATATGTCCGTGGGTCAGCCTTTGTTACCTGATACCTGCACGACAAATTGCATCATTGATGTCCAGTTTGTCTGTTAAATTCGTTAGCTTTTACAACCTTCATCAGAACCATTGTACGTGTATGTTTTCTTTGCTGTAGCTGCTGGCACGTTACCTTCCAGTTCAAAATATCTGCCACGCTTCACCCGGTCGTTCTCGTCCTTTGCCTCCACATGGTTAATCCAACGCAATCTCCGTGTCCTCACCATTGCACTGATGCGCCCAATCCCAGGTTTAGCGGGTTATTCATCCACTCTCCTGGAACATGAGCAACTGTATCGTCCGTGTTATTGCTGCGAGGAATCGATAGACACCGGTGTTGGCTAAGTATTGGCTTCCCAAGATTTGCATCTGTGCCAAATTGGGTCTGCAGATGGGCACTCAGCGTCACTGACAACCAAACCACTTTCACCTTCACCGGTTCAAGGGGAATGGGGGAAGGGTCAGGCCAGGCTATAGATACGAAAATCACCACAAGAAAGAGACCAACTGATGAAGTGTTACAATAAGGCTGAATTAACAACAATTAACAACTGTCGACTTTTAATGAGATTGTTATATATTCTTATCAAAAAGTCCAACGATAATGATAATTGTTGCCGCTTATCCCTCCCCTTCCCTGCAAACCCACACCCTCCATGCCTTTCTCTCTTAGTTAACAAACACACACACACAACGAAAAAAAAAAAAATCAGCCAGCTCGTCTATATCGCCACTTTTCTCATTAAAATTTCCCTCTACGATAAAACACAACAGGACACAACCATGGAAAAAATACTCTTTCTTCCTACATACAAGTAACCCAACGCCCCTCACACAGCTGCTTTGGGTCCCTCTTCTCCTTTTTTATAATCTCGAGGAACATCATGTATTTCCCTTTCATTTTTTTAATAACTTTCCTCACTTGACAGATGGATATATAGTTTACTTTTTTATGTGTATCTTGTTGAATATGGAATAGGCTTAGAGAGGGAGTGACTAAAGGGATTAAAGAGAGAGAGAGAGAGAGAGAGAGAGAGAGAGAGAGAGAGAGAGAGAGAGAGAGAGAGAGAGAGAGAGAGAGAGAGAGAGAGAGAGAGAGAGAGAGAGAGAGAGAGAAAAAAAAAAAAAAAGAGTGTATGTCGGGAGATCTAAATATTAGTTAAACTTTTAAAGAAGAGAAAGCATGCGCATATGAGAACAAAGTAATCTATATAGGATTACATAAGGCAAAGATAAATTAATTACGATGAATTGAATATGAGAATGAAAAAAATGTATTGATAAATTAATAAATAAAAACAGATGAATAAAGGAATGAAAACGAAGAGAGGGAACAGGAGGAAAAGAAGAAGGAGAAGGAGAAGGAGGAAGAAATTGAAAAGAGATGGAAGGGAAAACAGCATGAAGAAATATTTAGTAGGCAAGGGCAAGGCAGTGAGATGAAGAAGC
>JAXIVD010007561.1:7500-19738 GCA_036785275.1 Cancer borealis
GATAGCGTGGGATGAGGCAGTGATGCACCACGAGGAACATATCAACAAGCCCGGGGGAGTCTCTCTGTCCAAGTGAGTCTTCCTCTTACTGTCACTCTCACTTGTAGGAGGGAAGGAGGGTGTCTCAGGGATATTCTTCAACCCTCTCCTCCTCTCCTGCATCCTATCTGTCTGTCTGTCTGTCTGTCTGCCTCTTCCTGCTAATTAGTCTGAAGCCTTGTTAGTTTTTCCTCACATTTTCTTGCATTTTCTGGTCTAGGGTCTGTTGGTCTTATGAGTCTTGATGGACATTTTCCTTTCCATTGCTGGTGTTTTGGGTGTATCATTATCTTTATCATTAATTGCATACTGTCTTCATTCACTTTTTTTCATCTTTTTCTTGTTATGTTTGTTGGTTTCAGGTTTTTTTTCCTGCAAATGCTTGGTTTTTCACTTGATTTTTTTTTTTATTTATTCAGTTTTATTCTATTTCAATATATTATCGTTATGGTTTTTTTTTTAACAATTTAACCTCTTGAATGCAGCATGTCTCTGGATAAGTTTTGTTCATATCAGTGGTGTGGACATTTTGTTAGTTCAGGAGCAATGCTTTAAAATCTTTGAGGTAATTGTTATCATGATTAGTTTTGGAACATAATTCAACGTAAAAACCCTTCAGATGATGTGATATTCTTTACTCACAAAAAAAAAAAAATAATAATAATAATATTTTTTGGATTGGCACTGTTTCCTTCTGGCCACCAACTGTGTGTGGAAACCCCCAAAATTTAAAACCATTCCCAAAGGTGTCTCTTAAAAAAGGAGCGCATATTTAGTACGTGAATATGTTATGAGTGGCCATGAAGTGTATGTGCTGATGTGATCCTTGTTGTGCTAAGATTCAGTTCCTGTCTTAGATCTGAGGGCACATCAAGGTGGCAGAGGAAATAAAGGTTATGATGACGATCAAAGTACAGGTTCACTATCAATAATCCGGCAATCAATATTCCAGTTCCATCAGTTTTCCGGCATGAAAACAAAAACATAAACAGTGCCTCACGAAAACAGTGGCGCACCAACCCAGGGAATTTGAAACTGCTTTGAAATTCATGCCCGAAAACTGATTGAACTGGAATATTGATTGCCGGGTTATTGATGGTCAACGTGTAATAACCATTGGATTTGCCTCACCTCCCCCCCTAGCATACAGTGCAGGGATGGACTAGGAATGATGAGGGTTTTGATATAGTAATGGTGGAAACAGCTGATCCTTGTGGTGTGGAAGGGCTGCAGTAACCCTTTGCCTCCCCCAGGGTGGAGCGTTCAAGTGACCAGGTGATCAAGCCGGTGAATCTGGATGCCCTCACCAGGTGGGTGGGACAGATCCCCAAGGACGTGGTGGAGGACATGGCCAATGTTGCCCCCATGCTGGCCTCCCTCGGCTACGACCCCTATGGGAACCCACCAAACTATGGCCAGGCCGACGCACTGGTGGCCAACAACACCAAGAGGATACAAAAGGAACAGAGCAAGTGGGATAACAAAGCAGAGGCTGTGCGCAGCTACTCCAAAAACAGGAAGGCTGATAACACATGATTGAGGTCCTCCAAACCTTGCGTCCCTCCCCGGCCACCTCCAAGGCTCCAGTCAGTGCTGTGTGGGGTTGGTGTGTGTGGACGCCAACACCACCGCCAGGACCTGGGACGAGGAGCTTCTTCAAACACCTTGAGCTTTTGAGGCGCCAAAGGCTTCTGATATTACAAGCTCTCTCCTGCCCGTGTATTTGACTCTTTCTTCCCCTTTTGAGTTATGTTGAGGATAAGGAAAAGACTTGTAGTTTATTCCATTTGTGAATTTTCTTTGAGGACAAGCTAGTACTTATTCTCTCATTGTTCAGGTGTAAGCTCACTCCCTCTGTGCATTGTGAATGACCACTGCAACAAGTTGTGCTTTTCTGCATCATTTTGTGAGAGTGAAATTTAAAGAAACTTACCTGAGTTCTTACCCTCTGAAAACAAAGCCCAGTGAATGGAGTGAAGTAATCCAGTGTTTTTTTGTTACCACTTCCCTTGGGTGTTTGCGTGACAAAGGAGTGACCCGGTGAGGCTTACAGGACAGTTCTATTTATTTGAGGAGTGTTGGTGAGTGATCCAGGGCAGGTGTGTGTGTGTGTGTGTGTGAGGTGTTGTGTGGTGCATATGAACAGTGAAGGTGTGCTGTGAAGGTGTGCTCATCAGGATGGGACAGTGGGAGGCGCCGGCACACTAGTTATTAGACAACCTTGCATGACCTCTCTATCGTGCCATCAAGTAAAAGTGTTGAATACCAAGGTGTTATAACTAGTGGTGTTGACAGGCATTAATGGTAACAGTGAACAGGGAAGGAGGACCTGGTGTTGTAGTGGTAGGCAGACAGGGTAGGTGTAGAGGGTGTGACAGTGGTAGGTGGTGTAGTAGCTTGGGTAGGACTAAGGACTGGTGTGGGGTTGTTATGGTAATGGTGACAGACATGGTGTATAACATTATTCATTTGTTTTCCATAATGCCAAAAGTACTTAGTTAAATTACAACACAATATTATTACACTAACGTTCCACTCTGTACCACATGACATCACTCCACCTCCACAACCTTACCACACCACACCACACCACTGCATTCATCCATTCTTACCACATAACACTAAAACATTCCTACAGTTACACAAACATAACACCACACAAACACACCTCCACACCCACCACCCCACCACACACATAAGAAACACGAGAAAGATTTGCTGATTTAATGATAAAAAATATATAGCTGATTTATATATTATCAAGAGATTATAAAACCTTCAAAAATTATTCATTCTGGGAGATTAAAAAAAAGTTTATGAGATGGATAAGACCTCCCTAACCTCGTGCATTGATTTCTACATTTACCAACTGCAAAGTAAGTCAATGAGGAAACCAGATCTGATTCCCTCCCAATGTTATGTTGCGTGAGGCTGAAAATAGACTCAGACTCCACCAGATAATGTTACCGGTCAGAGCCTGTGATTTCATGTTAACCTATACCACCACCAGGCACACGCAGACACACACACACACACACACACACACACACACACACACACACACACACACACACACACACACACACACACACACACACACACACACACACACACACACACACACACACACACGTTTCTCTTACATACATAATTTTCATCTTACTCCAGGGAATATAAATCAATACATTAAGTTGAACAATTACATTTAGCTATACAATCCAGTACACCTCACCAGTGTACGTCTACGTTAGGGTCAATATGGCACTATTACCCCCACCACCACCACCACCACCACCACCACAACCACAACCACGATCATCACCACCACCACCTGTGACCACCACTTCATTAAGCATCACAAACAAACCCACAAAGGTGCTGCTCCATCAATTTCTTCCAAAATCTCTACTTAATCTTACCTTATATAGAATGTCATCGCACTTATATTTGATTCATTCTTAGTACATATATCATAACTGCTAATAATAATGATGATAATGATAGCTATTATACTGTTGCAAATGATAATGGCACATAATTCACAATCAGTCTTTTGGAAGTTGCCTTGTACAGAACATTGAAGGAAAAGAGGACCTACGAAGCGATAAAAAGCGATAGAGGTCACAAGAAGAAGAAGAAGACCGTTAATTATTTACCTTTGTACACCCTCCGTGAATATTCTGTGTTTTAGGACCAACCAGCAGGAAGATGAATCAGAGTCAATCTTTGTACTAACTTTCCTTACTCTGTCCTCAACCAAAGTGATAAAGAATGATTGAAAACGGATCTTAATGTTTCTAGATCAGTAATTAGTATACAAGCCATATATACATACATTCCATATTTCATAATAGAAAAAAATTAAACAAATACGTATTAAATAGTGATGTCTGCCTGATCTATATTTGGTGATTCTTGATATCTGAGGCTGAAAGTGAGGTAGAGGGAAGAGTTAAGGTGTGTTGAAAGGCGTAAAGGTCAGATATAAGGCAGAGGGAAAGACCTCCTTAAACAGCAGCTAACAGTAAGCATTGACACAAAAAAATGATATAAGAAAAGTAAATGAAAGGCTTCAGATAATAGTCCCAATTAGTGATAAAGAAAAAAACTAAAAAGATTGAATGAAAGAAGAGAAAATCGGCTCTGAAAAAGTTCTCTAAATGTTTGATCCTTTGACTAACTAGCCTTGATGACCCTTGATTGAGGCTTCAGGTGCTCCCCAGGTCCTGAGTCACCTGCTGGGGGCGTGTGCAGGGCGTGTGTGTGGGCGTGCAGGTGTTCAGGACGCTGGTCTATTCTGCACAACAACCATCATCTCATCCATATTATTTTTCATTTTCCTTCCCTTTTTCATCCAGATTAGTTTTCAAATTGAACCAAGAACGATGTGGTAATATGATTATCTAACTGTTCTTGATATTGTATATGTAATGGATGGGTTTTCATATACTTAGTGTTGTGGATGAAGTATTTTACAGAGTGGGTTTATAAAGAGTTGTCATCTGTTTGTATGTATGTGTGTGTATAGGTAGTGTAGTGTAGGGAAGGTGTAGATACTTTACGAGGTGGAATGAAAATGTGAGTTAGTTTGTAATAAGGGAGAGGGATGTGTGCTTGTAAGTGTGGCGTCTGACCCAATGCAGCTTGTGGTAACGATATTGTCATTGTCTATCTTGTTAATTAAGTTGCTTCAAATGATAATGTGTTCCATGACCAATTAATTATTTTTTAACATTTCTCATTAAGTGAAGATCTTTTTTGAACTACCAGCTGTCCAGTGACCGATGTGTAGCAGTGCATTTATCATACATTAAATAAAAAAAACAGGCTTTTTAAAACGTTTAGCTCAATAAGTTTAAGACTAAGTCAGTTTTTAGAGTGACAACCATCCATGTAGCTTGATGTGACGCAAATATCTCGCTTCGTGTTTTTCCTTCATGTATGTTAAGCAAGGCATGCCTCTGTTCACACCTCCTTGGAACGCAGGGATTGAGTGCAGTGGCGGCGGTGGCACCCTCGGAGTCACAGAGGCACAAGGGGAAGGCTGATGGCACACTGTGAAATTCCCTCGGCACCTTTCCTTTCCTTTGAAGATTAACACATCAAAGTCCAGTGTACCCTCTCTTGTAAGCTATTTCCAGACCCTTTCATGCCTCCTTCTCCTCCTCCTCCTCCTCCTCTTGCGTACATGTTCTGGTGCTGGCGTTCAGTGATGTCACGTGTGTGTTAGTGACCAGCTCCCAGTGTTCATATTCATCACCTTCATTTAGATAAGCTGAATGTGAATGTGACAACACTTTCATGACCCAAGGAAGGACTCGCTAGGCTTTGAGTGTTAAGTGGTGTTAGAGATGAATATTTGTACTTTTTTTTTTTTTTACCTCTTATAGCAGAACACATCTATCGAAACGTGATTGTAATATACTATCTCCTTAACTTTTTATTTTTTTTATTGTTATTATTATTGTTATTGTATTTTAGGAATTTACATCTTTATATATCTTTTTTTTCCTTCGTAATCTGTGTGAAGAATGCATCAATCAATTATAACTTCACTTTCACGGGAGAGAGTTATTATCACCTGAGGCTTGGCGGTCAGAGTAAGGAGGTGTGTGTGTGTGTGTGTGTGTGTGTGTGTGTGTGTGTGTGGAATGATGTAAGTGGAGAGGGAGGAGGAGGAGGAGGTGAGGGATGGGACAAGAGAGGTAGATGAACAAAATTTTCTAGCAAGGTTTATTTTCAGTTTTTATATATATTATTATTTTTTTTTTTTCATTCTAAACTTCCAAGTGATATGTGTTACTGGTGCTTCCGTGTGTGTGTGTGTGTGTGTGTGTGTGTAGACCCTAATTTTTCTTCACTAAGCTCAACAATCTTCCCCTCCCTTCCCATTAATCTTACGCCTTCCCCCCCTTTAACCACCCACAAACCTGAACAAACATCTTCAATGTATTACTATAAGCACTTTGAGGCTCACTATAAGCACTCACTCGGCGCAATAATAGTCGTTCATAAAAAGTATCTTGACTGTTGGCTTTTATGAATTGGATAAAAGATATATTATGATTGAGTTGTATTGTGTATTACGTATTAAATAAATTATATATTCATTATTATTATTATTATTATTATTTTATTTTTATTATTAGTTGTAGTAGTAGTACTGTTATTATTATTCTTAACCATCATTATCATGTCGTAATTTTTAAAAATCAAACAATTTTCTCGTTTTTATTATTTCATTTATTATTTCTCAAAGCAAACGTCAAGATACTTTTCTTTATCCCAATACGGCACAAAAAATTATATCACTTTTCTATCATTCACTTGTAACTCGTCACAACATGTATACAAGTGTGTAGCACAAATACTATACTAATAGGAGTAACACACTAATGTATATAACATCTGGGCGGACAATTATGAGGTAGTTGTTATAGCCACCGTCAGAGGCGCCACCAGTACCTTGGCAGTCATATTCAAATTGGTCTTACCGGTGTGAATGAAGGTATCGCTATAGTGTAAACCCATTAATACGACTCAATAACTACCTGTACACCTTATTATGTTTTCATGAAGGTGTTAAGGTCGCCTCGTCACGGAATTTCAACTAAGTACACAATTATCATATATATACATCGCTAATCCTTATATAAATACCTCAAGAAATATTCGTAAAGTGATCGGCGATGTATATGTATTATCTTACGTATATACATGCAAGTCAACTCACAAATGAAGAGTGTATCAATAACAAAAAATAACTAAAAAAAACAAAATAGCATGTGTTTTTGGCTGGCTTCTCGTCTCACAGAGGAAGAGATAATCAAAATATTCAGTGATTTTATCCATTTTGTTCTACTTTGCACGTGTTTTGAAAGGTGAATATGCTTGCCGCACCCTCCACCATCTCTACCGTCACTGATAGAGGTTTGCGGAGTGGAGTGGAGGCGGCTGGCTGATAGAAGAAGCCAAGTGACCATTAATGTAGGTGTGTGTGTGTGTGTGTGTGTGTGTGTATTTGTGTGGGGCGCGCCAGCTTTGCAATATTCATGTATTTGTTATTGTATTGTGTATAAATATTGTATCTTTTTTGGGTTTAGTCAATGCGTATGGAGTAGGTATGTGAGAGGATTGTATTGTCTGACGAAAGGTGAGGATGAAGGCGATGATAATGATAGTGATTATTTGTCTCCAGCTACGAATATCAACCAAGGAAGTCATGTTAAGGAAGTAACTTTTCAATCATCTTCCTATTTTCTTCTAATGGAGTTATAAACGTTAAAAAAAAAACGCCTGAAAATTATATAACAATCTTTTTTTCTATAGTTCATCAGTTTGAGAATCGAACCCAGATGAAAAGTATTTACAGTCAGCCACCTTAACATTAGACAAGCAATCACACAATAAATAAATTCGAGGCGAAGCTCATATATCAAATTTTTCTTTCAATTTTTATCATAATATTTACCGAATTAAAAACTTTCACCAACCATTACAACTTTCAATGGCAATTATATATCTAAAATTACCTTAATCACACCAAATTTAAAAGTTGTAATTACCTGGACGTAAGAAACATGTGCAATAATAAAAACGAAAGAGGATGCATAAAACAAATGACGCTCGGCTGAGGTACGCGTCTCAGAGCTACTTCAGTGTTTCGAATCTGGGTCGGATTCATTGAGTCACTCCCTTGGAACGCGAGTATAAGATAAAAGTAAATGGTTTGTAGGAATTAATCAATGAGCTGCAGCAACGAGGGTGAAAGTCAAGGGCATGAAGGAGTAAATGTAGGATGAGGTGCGTGGAATGTGCATAAATCAAGGCATCAATAAAATGTCAACATTAGAAAGGTGTATTAATATTAACCTTAACTCTCTCTCTCTCTCTCTCTCTCTCTCTCTCTCTCTCTCTCTCTCTCTCTCTCTCTCTCTCTCTCTCTCTCTCTCTCCTTGGCATAATATCCTAGAGGTGTCCTATGTGTCCTAGGAGAGGCATTAAGGTGTCCTAGACGTGTAAGAATGCTGAGAGAGGCGTGGGTAATAATATTTTGGAGAGAGAGAGAGAGAGAGAGAGAGAGAGAGAGAGAGAGAGAGAGAGAGAGAGAGAGATAACTCAGTCACATCATTTTTATAATCTTGAAATCCTTGCTTTTCCTGCACTAATCTGCTGTGAAAACCCTTCCTAGCTGACCCCCTGAAGCGGATTATAACTTGTAAACCTCCGTAAACATGTGTTGCATCTGTGTGTCTGTCCACTCGTGTGTGTCACCTGCATTACATTTACTGGGGTGTCTGTTGCCTCCACCTTAAAACGACCTAAGTAGCGGCAGTAAAGGTTTAGTAGTGGTCGTTATACCGTTATACATATACGACCTTCTATGTGTTTACCTTCCTGGGACTGAAACGTCGAACGAGAGTGAATGAAACGAAACACTTATCAAATTAAACCAACCTTAATCTTTTATAGTTTTTTTTCGTCTTCGTTTCAGGGGAGAGCAGAATTATTTTATTATTCTTAGTTCCTTATTATAATTATTGGTAAACCTTCTTTCCATGAACGAGATGAAGAGAAAGAGAGTTTTAAAGACAAAATCAATTAGTTACAATGTCGGGTTCTGCTGGCGTCCAATTAACTTCATAAATCACTCAGAAAGAAAATGGAGCACAGGGATGAAGAGGAAAAAGAAAATGTGGGCCACTGCTCTTGTTATCGGCATACGTTTGAACTAAATTTACTGCAGTGTCCTCTAGCGGTGATGTTTTGAAGTAAAGATAAGGAGAACCAGTGGCATAGAAAAGATAAAGTGTTCGTCTTCAATTTGCTTTCATTTTGCGTCTGAATATATATTTTTTTCAATCGACGAGAAGTTAAGTTATCGAGTTTTTTTTTAAATTCTTAACGCATTTATTCAACTTTCATCGTATTTTTTTGCTACTCATACGATTATTATGGATTTATTTATTTATTTATTTATTTATTTACTTACGTATTCTCATCCATTTATTGATTTATTTTTGGCTTCACATTTATATAATTGTTTATTTATATTTGTTTTATTTATTTATTCACAAACTTTATATATTCATTTATTCATGTTTCTTTGTCTCTTGTGTGTGTGTGTGTGTGTGTGTGTGTGTGTGTGTGTGTGTGTGTGTGTGTGTGTGTGTGTGTGTGTGTGTGTGTGTGTGTGTGTGTGTGTGTGTGCAAAATGACTTATAGCATACAGATGTGAAGGCATTCGCTTATGTCAACACACGCACACAAATACACATTTACATACAGACAGCCAAACATACATCGAAAGCAGATCTCATTTCTAAACCCACATTGTCAATCTTTATAGTGAGTGACATGTAGCACCAACTCGTCTCTCTGCCTTGTATATAAGCGCATTAACAGGTATTGGCACAAATCTTAATAACACTCACACCTTCACATATAGAGAGACACCCAGAGACAAGGACAAAAACAAATACTCCAATTTTACCTAAGTCTCCCCTCTAACGCTTACTCCATTCTCACTTACTAATCAAATAATATACAATCATTCACTCTGTATTGCTATTATGAAGTTGATTAAGTCGTAGGAAGGTGTAAGGTTGTATAATGACTAATGGTTAATGCTTGTTACCGCCTCGTTAGGTCCGGTGAGGTTGGTGTATTCTGTTCTTCCTTTGTACTCCTTTGCATTGTGATCAGAGACGAGAATGTAGGTGAAGGTAAGTGACACACACACACACACACACACACACACACACACACACACACACACACACACACACACACACACACACAGACACACACACACACACACACACACACACACACACACACACACACACACACACACACACACACACACACACATGCACACACATCAAATAATGACAGACAGTTTTGTGATGCTATTGTAAGTAGGTGATGCTATATATATACATTCAAATACTTATACTCTGTCATTGTTAGCAAATATTTTTATCACCTGTTTATTGATTCTTTAATTTTAACACACTGTATATATGTATGTATGTATGTATGTATGTATGTATGTATGTATGTATGTATGTATGTATTTAAACTTTCCCTTTCCTCTTAAATATCTCGATTATTTTCTTTTAGGTAATTCCGTAACACTTTTATATCCAACTTCAGGTTATTTTTGTCTGAGATTAAATATTTTCACTTAATATAATAATTTTACGTATAAGTTAACAATTGACATTATGCATACGTAAAAAATATGAGAGAGAGAGAGAGAGAGAGAGAGAGAGAGAGAGAGAGAGAGAGAGAGAGAGAGAGAGAGAGAGAGAGAGAAGAGAGAGAGAGAGAGAGAGCGTGCGTGTGTGTGTGTGTGTGTGTGTGTGGATGTGGGTGTGTGTGTGTGTATGTGCGTGGGTGTGTGTCATCATAAGGTCGCGGGAGGTTACGTTCAACACAACAGTGACAGACAGACAGACAGACAGACAGACAGACAAGCAAGGCAGACGAAGGGGAAGAAGAAGGATCAAAGCAACAATTTAAACCAAACAGGAAGTCCAGCGGTGCGAAGGAAGGCAAAGGAAACCTGCTGATGAAGGAGGAAGAGGAGCAGGAAGGGATAGGAAGAGGAACAGAAGAGAGAAACAGAGAGAAACAGAGAAGGAAGAGGAGGAGAGAAGAGGATAGAGAGGGACAATTAAAACGAAGAGAAGGAAGAGGAGGATAAAGAAGGAAGAGGAAGAGGAAAGGAAGATAAGGAATAGGAGGACAAAGAGAAAAATAAGATAAAATAGAAAAAGAGAGAGAGAGAGAGAGAGAGAGAGAGAGAGAGAGAGAGAGAGAGAGAGAGAGAGAGAGAGAGAGAGAGAGAGAGAGAGAGAGAGAGAGAGAACCAGACTTCCTTATCTCGCGGTTTCGTCCTCGTCAACTTCCATCTGTCATATCAGTCTGGCCTTGAGAGAGAGAGGAAGGGGAAGGGAGAGGGAAGGAAGGGGAAGGGAGGGGAGGGAGGGAGGGGAGAGGGTCACAAGAGGTTACGCCAGGATGTTGTGGAAGCCGAGGTCAAAGGTCAAAGAGGAACTGATGGATTAAGATGAAATGTTGATGTCAATTTTTTAGTTGAGATTTCCGTGGGCTCGCTCTCTCTCTCTCTCTCTCTCTCTCTCTCTCTCTCTCTCTCTCTCTCTCTCTCTCTCTCTCTCTCACCCGAGGCGACTCCCATTTTGAGGTCAATTGCCGGAAATGTGCAGCGTTTGTCCCTGCGCGCCTACACGCACGCACGAGCACCCCCACCCCCCCTCCCCCAACTGAGAGAGTGAGAGAGAGAGAGAGAGAGAGAGAGAGAGAGAGAGAGAGAGAGAGAGAGAGAGAGAGAGAGAGAGAGAGAGAGAGAGAGAGAGAGTGTGTTATTATCATCATTATCATTACTACTACTACTTCTACTACTACTACTACTACTACTACTACTACTACTACTACTACTACTACTACTACTACTCCCCCCTCACCTTTATCTCCCCTTCCTATCACCTCCAGTCAAAAAAACATCTTACCATCCTTCCCCTCCCTCCCCTTTCCCCTTCCCCTTCCCCTTCCCCTTCCCCTTCCCCCTTCCCCTTCCCCTCTACCTTCCCCTTCCCCCTTCCCCTCCCTTCCCCTTCCCCCTTCCCCTACACATATTAATATCCTACACCTTGCTCCTTCATCTTCCCTTTACCTCCTACAAGTTAATCCTCTTACTTCCCTCCCTTTCCCTTCCTTTTCCCCTCCCTTTTCCCCTCCTCCTTACCTCCTTCTCTCCTCCCTTCCTTCTCTCCTTCCCTCCTTCCATCATCCCTCTTCCTTCTCTCTATTTTATCTGTATTCTCCCTTTCCTTCCTTCTTTCCTTTCTTTCTTTTATTTCTTCTATTTATTCATTTATTCTTCTCCTTCTATTACATATTCGTGTTTTTTTTTTTTTTTTTTTTTTTTTTTTACCTGACCTTCATCTTACCATTTATCTCCTGTTCTCCTCCTCCTCCTCCTCCTCCTCCCTCCTCCTCCCTTCTCCTCCTCCTCCTCCCTCCTCCTCCTCCTCCTCTCCTCTACCATGATTTATGATTTAATTACTGCCTAGGTATTGTTGTTGTTGTTGTTGTTGTTGTTGTTGTTGTTGTTCTTGTTGTTGCTGTTGTTGTGTTCATGTATTGCTCCTTGCTGAGAGGTAATTAAGGT
>JAXIVD010007562.1:2500-10000 GCA_036785275.1 Cancer borealis
TGTGTGTGTGTGTGTGTGTGTGTGTGTGTGTGTGTGTGTGTGTGTGTGTGTGTGTGTGTGTGTGTGTGTGTTTCTGGGTTTACATGTATACGTTAAGTCATATGAATATTTATGTCACTAGACGGGTACGTTAATTTATTTTTATTTTCAGGAATTAGTACTTTAGCGTGACAGCAAGCTATAAGTTACTAATTGTGACTCTACTGTATATTCGCGCCAAAAAAAAGTATAGGTATTATGTTAGGTTATGTTATAATATTTTAGGCAGACATGATGGTGAAAATTTTGTGTGTCCTCTTTCGAAAAAAATCTCTTTGTGTAATTAATTTTACGTTTGACAACTTCCATTCATTAAATCCTAATTACAAAACGATGCTATTGTATTGAAAGATGAATGTGTAGATAGATATAAACACTAATAGATAGATAGATAGAAAATATTCACTCATTCCTCCATCCAGTCCCCTTACTCATTCCCATGTAATCCAATATACAAATGATCAAAATTACTTTACTCTCTACCTCTTTTCATTACATTTCACATATCTTTCAATGTCAGTGGTTTGACATCTACCCTTCCTTATCTTCCCTTCCCTTCCCTTCCCTTCCTCCTTTCTCATATTCCCACGTGTACCTTACCTCATTTTAACAAGATACTCTAAATGACTCCTTCCTCCTCCCTTCACCTCCTCTCACATTACCTTTAGCAAGACACGGATACCTTAATGACCCCTTGCTCTCTCCCGGTCTCCCAGCGCTATAGACTCTTACAGTATCTTCCATTACACCCTCGCCTCGCTACACTACTTCATTACGCTCTTAGAAAAGAAGACAATAAGGGCGAATCTGGTACACCACTCGTAACTCCAGTCCTACAGTGAGAACATTATGGGTACAACAATAGCCTAATGCAGTCTTAGGCTCAGAGGGAACTCACAGCCAGAATACGAAGACACGGATGGACTAGTGCTAAATGAGAGAGAAGATGGAGGAGGAGGAGGAGAGAGGTTGTGTCTTGTCTGAAGGAAATAGGTCAAGGTTTAGGAGTAATCCAGCACGTGGTAGGGAGATGTGTGTGTGTGTGTGTGTGTGTGTGTGTGTGTGTGTGTGTGTGTGTGTGTGTGTGTGTGTGTGTGTGTGTGTGTGTGTGTGTGTAGAGGGAAGGAAGAAGGCTGGATACAATGGAATAAGAGAGGGAAGGAGATAGTCAGATTAGGTTAAGTTGTGCCAGTGTATTAAGTCACATAAACAATTACATATTCACACATAACACTAGGTACATTTATGTAAAAGCAGCTACTGGCAACCTCAAGCATTGCCAAGACTACTGTCCCGCCGGGCAGAGTCTCTGAGTGAGACCCTCAGCTCAACCAGACACTAGCCAGTCAGCGAGCAGCCTCCACAACAGTAAGACTTTCGCTACTCTCTCCTGGATATAACTACAATAAACTTCATTCTGTGTGACGGGTCGTTTGACTAACCCAGGAGGACTTAGTCGACTCTACAAACCACCTAACACACATGGTGGCACCCTAACACAAAGTCTAATATATATTGAAAAACCAAAATGCAAAATAACAGAACAATATGAATCCTGGAATATATACAAGATAACGAATGATGAATATAACATAAAACATCGATACAATAGCAAGAAATTCTTACTTTACTGTTTTTATCTCTTAGATTAACCTTGAAACTCACACACAAATATGATAAAACATAAGACAAGCAGATGACAACCCACACAGAACCAAGGTCGTTTAAGCTCACTCACGTACGTACAAGATATCTTTAAGCAACCTCTTTTTCATCTTGCTCTCCTCACTCAATAGACTGACAAGAGAGAGAGAGAGAGAGAGAGAGAGAGAGAAGAGAGAGAGAGAGAGAGAGAGAGAGAGAGAGAGAGAGAGAGAGAGAGAGAGAGAGCACCTACAAGTATCTAAAAATTGCTTCTTTTATCATTCTCCACTGCTCACTTAACCTCATTCCCCTTGTCACAATACTTAAGGGAAGAGTGAGAGGTGCTTATAGGGAAGAGGAACCATCAGGAAAGAACACCTTACAAATACAGATGGAAATTACTCTTTAATATCTAATGATCTCTCTGGAAAAGGTAGATTGAGGTTTCTTTTCCAAGGTGTTGAGAAAGGTTGAGATTAGAAGGTGTTGTGTATATTATTTTTTGACTCATATAGCGAGAAAAATGAGGTTAGGGTAAGGTAGGGTGGTTTTGTTCTCTTATGAGGTTTAATAATGAGTGATAGAGATTATGAGGCGTCAGATATAATGGAAATGGAAGGTGAATATGGAAAATTTTTTGGAAAAGATGAGAGAGAGAAGATAATGGGGAATTTTACTGGCAAATATAATAACATTCATGAACTTCAGTGCAGAAAATTAGGTTTTAAGTGACGGTGGAAAACAAAGGCTTGGGAAATTTAATGTGGAAAATGGGAAAAGAAAGTCCTAATTACTAGTAGAGAAAAATTCCATTCGAGAGAGAGAGAGAGAGAGAGAGAGAGAGAGAGAGAGAGAGAGAGAGAGAGAGAGAGAGAGAGAGAGAGAGAGAGAGAGAGAGAGAGAGAGAGAGATAATAAATAAAAATAATGATGAAAAAAAAACCTTCACACAGTCCACTGATAAACTATAAAGTAAGGTAATTAGGCGCCATTTCCTTTTATTGTAATGACTGAATTTAATTTTGAATGTTTTATCGAAGAATGATTTCCAATTAAATATTTCCCTCCTTCCCTCCCTCTCTCCCTCCCCTCCCTTCCTTCCCTCCTGCCCTGATTTTCCCTCAGCTCTCCTCCCTTTGAACTCAACTTTCTTCAAAATTATGTGCAGGCAATTATTTACCTTACATCAGGGTAGAGAAGGGAGCAATTCACACTACCTTGAGCCTCATCGAAGGGGAGGGGTAAATAAGTTATAATATTTCAAACTCATTATGCATCTTACGTTCCCTAAATCAGTTTTCTTTCAAAGTGACTGATTTTTTTTTTTTTTTTTTTTATTATTATTTGTTCAAGTTAAATGACGTCTCGGGTCTCTAACTAACTTAACTTAACTTAACTTAACTTAACTAACTAACTAATTGTCCGCTGTTGTTTTTTTTATCTGTAGTTAAAAGTTAAACTCGAATGACTGTGAAAAAAATACTATGTTACTAAAACTTCTTTAACTTTAGCAATTGTAGGATAAGAAACACACACACACACACACACACACACACACACACACACACACACACACACACACACACACACACATACACACACACACACACACACACACACACACACACACACATATATATAAGAATACATAAAAAGACAGTGGAAGAGGAGTAGAAATGGAAGAGAGAAGAAGAGAATTACGAGGAGGAGGAAGACTGGGAGGAGGAAGAGGGGGAGAAGGAAGAAGAGGAGGAGGAAGAGGATGAGGAAGAGGGTGCTAATGAGCTGTAGAAGAGTCCAGGTGTCGTCTTATCATCAGCACGACAAGAAAGATGATGAAATGTTAAAATTCGTGATGCATTTTCTTTTTCAGCGGATGAGAACGGAAGGTGAGGGGGAGGCAAGGTGAAAAGGCTTAATTATCGCTCTCAGGTGAAAGAAAAGCCAGTGAGCAAGGGAGGGGAACAGCGGGGACTCCTAGGCAACACAACACGGGCATACGGAGACACGGGATGGGGACACAGGGGAACACGGGATCAGGTTCACAGAGAAGGGAATGAGTGAAATATATATAGGAGTGAAAATATGTATTGTAAAGAGAGATTAGATAGGGTCTCTTTTTCTATCGATCTATCTATCTATCTTTCTTTTTCAGTATATTTTTCACGTTAAATATACATCAATAACACATTTATAAGGCTCTTCACGTAATTATCTTCGTCATTGGAAGAGAAAGGCGATAAGGTTGATTCTTAAAGAGCACAGTGATATATTTCCTGCGATTAAGACAACATTTATCATGACTCGTTGCCAATCCTCACAGAAGCTCATAATTCCTGCAAAAAAAAGGAGAGAGAAAGTTTCCTAAAAGCCAAGAGGAAATGAGTTGGGTATGTCACTTTATTTTCCTATCTCTCTCTCTCTCTCTTTTATATTTTTCTATTTATTTCATGATTTATTTTTATTTTATTTTATCTTGACGTTCTATGTGATATCTTCCTACCTATTAGCATAATTATCACCATTTTTTTCCTTCTCCTTTCTTTCCTTCCTTCCTTTCATCTTTCCCCTTTCCTCTTTTTCCTCTTTTCTCGCACCTTGTCACCGTGTTTTTCCTCGCCCCTTTTTTCAAGCCATAATATATTTTCCTTCCTTACTTCTTTTGCTTCTCAACTCTCTTACTATTTTTTTCCTCTAGTCTCACAGCACTCTTACGTCTCCCTCTTTCCTTCACTTTTTTTTCCCTCTTCTCCAACTTGTGGGCTCAGTTTCCTTGAGTAATTTTGTCTTTACCACTTTGAAATGCACATACTTCCACTAACTTCCCACCTCTCCCCTTCCTTCCTTCCTTCCTTCCTTCCTTCCTTCCTTCCTTCCTTCCTGTATTCCTCTCTTCTCTTGTCTGTCTTCCCTGCAGTCAATTCCACCTTTCTTTTGTTCTCTATTGTTTTCTTCTGGTTCTCTCTCCCTTCCTTCCTTTCTTCCTTCCTCTGCATTTCAATACCTTCCATATTTCTCTCTTCCAACCTAACATTCCTTATATTCTTCCTCTGCTGTCCTTCTCTTCCTCACTCCAATCCTCTTCCTTTTTCTTCCTCCATACATTCATTCCTCCATGTCTTTCGTATTTCCTATATTATTCTATATTCCTCTTTATGCCTCCCCTTTACGCCACCATCACCTCCTTTATTCTCCTTTCTCTTTATTTTGTGGTCTGAGTCAATAGCTTTCACACTCAAGAGTCGCACAGCAGATAGTTTGTTAGGTTAGGTTAGGTGACAGAGGCGAGAAACAATGGTAAAGTGACGGTAGATATTTGAGGCTTCGGGGCTGCCGGCGGTAATCGGATTAGTGTATTTGTGTGTGTTGGTATGTTGGTGGTAAGGATAGGTGAAAGAACTGGTGTATGTATGTATATATGTGTGTGTGTGTGTGTGTGTGTGTGTGTGTGTGTGTGTGTGTGTGTGTGTGTGTGTGTGTGTGTGTGTGTTTTTGTGTGTGTGTGTTGTGTTGACCATTACTCCCTTGCTTGCTTGTGAATTATATCATTGTCGTGTTGAATTGTGTTTATATATGTATAACCTGCCACATATATTTGATTATTGAACCCCTAACCCTTCCCTTCCTTCCCTTCCCTTCCCTTGCCTTCCTTGCCTTCCCTTGCCTTCCTTTTTTTTTTTATATAACGGAAGGGATCATATCATTTAGTTACATATTTTTTCTTCATATCTATACTTCATATTTTATAGATGAATTTTTACCTGGACATGATTAATTATCCGCCGAAATTATTGACACCTGGGCACCACAAGCTGATGCAAACCCGATAACGTATGAAAATTTGATCACGTGTGAAAATGTAGCTTATGCAACTGCTATTGGCGGACGAGGGGAAGGAAGGGAGAAGAGGGAGGGTAGAAGAAGGAGAGGGGAAGGGAGGGAGTGGGGGAGGAGAGATGGGAGAGACAAGACAGGAAGGTTTTGTTGGAGGAAAGAAATGTATAGAAGGAAATGGTATACAGAGGAAATACAAGGAAAAAATAACATGCTAACTCTCTCCCTCTCTCCCTCTCTCTCTTTTTATTCGTCTCTCCCTCTCCTTCTCTCCGTCTCTTTTTTTTCTCTCTAGCATTATTTGAAAAGGTCATATAACTAGTTTATAATATATATATGAGTTTTAAGGTTAAATATTAATTCATCAAAAAGTGAAAAAAAGAGAATTATCGCAGTACATACTTTTATCCTTCCATTTAAACCAGTAAATAGAAGAAGAAGAAAAGAAGAAGAAGAAGAAGAAGAAGAAGAAGAAGAAGAAGAAGAAGAAGAAGAAGAAGAAGAAGAAGAAGAAGAAGAGAAGAAGAAGAAGAAGAAGAAGAAGAAGAAGAAGAAGAAGAAGAAGAAGAAGAAGAAGAAGAAGAAGAAGAAGAAGAAGAAGAAGAAGAAGAAGAAGAAGAAGAAGAAGAAGAAGAAGAAGAAGAAGAAGAAGAAGAAGAAGAAGAAGAAGAAGAAGAAGAAGAAGAAGAAGAAGAAGAAGAAGAAGAAGAAGAAGAAGAAGAAGAAGGAGAAGAAGAAGAAGAAGAAGAAGAAGAAGAAGAAAGAAGAAGAAGAAGAAGAAGAAGAAGAAGAAGAAGAAGAAGAAGAAGAAGAAGAAGAAGAAGAAGAAGAAGAAGAAGAAGAAGAAGAAGAAGAAGAAGAAGAAAATTACCATATTTTGAAATGAAAAAAAACCTTAAAATTCATAATATTTCACATTCACATTTTTTCACAAATATTCATGTTCAATAAATTTCAAAAGAAAATGTAAATCCCATCTCAAACCTTTTATTCAAATGTCATAAATCCTCTTCAATATTTTTTTTAATCCTTTCACATGAGATTTTACATACATAAAGCCATTCAAAATATATGAAAACTAACCTCTCTCTCTCTCTCTCTCTCTCTCTCTCTCTCTCTCTCTCTCTCTCTCTCTCTCTCTCTCTCTCTCTCTCTCTCTCTCTCACACTATATTTTGCAACACGTCTTAATTTATTACACGTGACGATGCAAAGAGAAGATCCTCAATTTTTTTTCTTCCTTCGTTATCACGTCCACAAAATTTGGTTCATCTTTTTTTTCCGCCACGAAATGAAAGCAGTTAATATCCCTTTCGTCACCTGTCCAATGAAGGAAGAATGAGAGGGGGGAGGAAGGGAGGAAGGAAGGGGAGAAGGAAGGGGGAAAGAAAGAGGAAGGACGGAAGGAGGGAAGGAAGGGAGGAAGGTAATGTAAAAAAATCTTTATAAAGCTTCTTATCTTGCCTTTCTTTAAATTTCTTGTCATCTTCATATCTCATTTTCTTTTATTATTCATATACTTCCTTCCCTCTTTTTCTTCCCTTCCTTCCTTTCTTCCTTCCTTCCTTCCTTCCTTCCTTCCTTCCTTCCTTCCTTCCTTCCTTCCGTGTTGGTTGCAATCTTTAACCAATTTCCAACCATTCAACCCTCTCCTGGCTGTAAATTTTATCAACCTTCCCTTCCCTTCAATTATCCTCCCTTCCCTCCTTCCCTCCTTCCTTCCTTCCCTCCCTCCCTCTCTCCTTCCCTCCTCCACTCGGTTCTATGTTTACTTTACTTACCATACCATTTACCCTCCATTTATCTCTCCTCCACCTTCACACTTTACCTCCATTATCCCCCCTTTCTCTCCCTCCCCCCTTCTCTCCCTTTTCTCTCCCCAAACTGCACCCTTCCTCACTTTAAAGACTCGCTGGCGTTACCCATAAGGCGAGGAACCCATTTCCATTGAGGTAAGTGGACAATACCCATGCTGGACGCACACA
>JAXIVD010007562.1:15000-19735 GCA_036785275.1 Cancer borealis
AAACTTCATTTCATTTCATTTCGCACCTCATGTTCAAAGAAATTCGGTGAAAAATTTAACTGCTCAAACCTTCTTTCCTTTCTAGGTCACGCAATAGACGACACCATTTTTTACCTCTAAAGGAACTCAACACCTACGCTTTTTCCTTTTCTCTTTTTCGGCGCCTTTTAGAAATAGCACAAGACGCTTTATCGCTCTTACTTAAATAGCGCTGAGAAAAACCACTTACTATTCTCTCTCTCTCTCTTTTTCTTTTTCTCTCTTATTCTTTCTTTCTCTCTCTCTCTCTCCCTCTCTCTCTGAAGCGACATTTGGGAAAAGTTCTCGCCTGCCTCTCTTGTCTTACTCAGATTACGTTGAGGAAAGCAAAATTATGCATCCGCTCTTACCTCTTCGTCACCTAAGTTAGAAAGAATAACTCAACACTTGTCTTCGTTCCTCGCACTCATTCACCTAACTTGCAGAGAAAAATAAACTAATTCTCTCTCTCTCTCTCCCTCCCTCCCTCCCTCCCTCCCTCCCTCCCTCTCTCCCTCTCTCCCTCTCTCTCTCTCTCTCTCTCTCGTAACTTCCTCCTCTAGGTTTATCTTACTTAGCTTAGACAAATAATCCCTCCAACTATATTTCTCTCCTTCCTTCAGGTGTCGTGGAGACAGAGAGAGAGAGAGAGAGAGAGAGAGAGAGAGAGAGAGAGAGAGAGAGAGAGAGAGAGAGAGAGAGAGAGAGAAGAGACACAACCTACCCCCTTCCCTCCTTCTTCCGTCATACTAATCTCCCATCTATTATCCCTTCACAGGTTACGTGGCTGAGGAAAAGAGATGCGCACGTACTGACAGTAGGCTTGTTCTCCTACACGTCCGATCAGCGCTTCACGATCAGCGCTTCTACACCCTTACACTCTGAAGGTTCCCCGACTGGGTCCTTAAGATCACAAGTCCGCAGAAGAGAGACTCAGGGATCTACGAGTGTCAGGTGTCAACGGAGCCCAAGATTTCCCGCGCTTTCAACCTCAGTGTCGTGGGTGAGTTCCTAATCTTTTCCTTTACTCCTGAAAACACTCTTGACTCTTTCTCATTACGTGTACTTAATTCTAAAGCAAGTGTAGTTAAGTAATTTACTGACTCCGCCCCTCTCCCCCCCCCCCCCACCGTGTAAAGGAGAATTAGTTTGATTGATAGCTGTTAGTAGGAGGAGGTCAAGGCTTACTCCATCAAGTTAATCTGGGTAAACTATAGATGCGCTGGTCACTCACTCTCACTCAGACATTCAATGGAGTTTCAGCATCAAAGTGACAACATGGTTTCCAACAACGTTCACCCTCTTGCCTTCACCCTTTGACAAACTCAGCAGAGCAACTAGACTGTAACCTAATATATCCAACATATTCAAACAAACTTCCCTCTCTATTTAGTCATTACAGAAACAAAATGTATTACGTATTAACCTTCTCATCACATCTATGAATCCACAACAGGAGGGGAAAAAAAAGACCATTATAGATTAAATACATGCATGAATAAGTACAACACAGATGTTATAAATGTCTGAAAGGGGAGAAAATCTGCTGAAAAGGCTAATTTCTACCTCGGTATAGGACCTCCTCTCTCTCTCTCTCTTGATATCCCTTCCACCAATACCCTTCTCTCCTCTCGCCTCTAATTTGGAAGGGTGGGAAGGGATGAGAGGCTAAGAAAAACCACGGCTTTCCTCGTTGCCATAGTTACAAGGAGACTGATCGAGTGATATTTCTACTAGATATCAAGTAATGGAAAAATGTGCTGGGATCCGAGAGAGAGGAAAAATTACACCTGGCTGAGTGGATATTGAGTATGTACGATGCTCTAGTGTAGCTGATGGACCCAGGTTCGAATCCCTCCCCACTCCCCCCTCCCCCACCGGTATCCAGTTTCCACAATTACTGCCCTGTTACCTGCTAGTCGTAAGTTCAGGAAAAGAGGATGAGGCCAGCGAAGTAACATGATCTGAAGCTCGATATGACCTTGCCGTGAAGCGAGGTCAGGTTAGGTTGTGTTGTGTTGCGTTGATGTGGAGGTGAAAAAATTGCATCATTAGTGTTGTTTTTATAGTGTTGCGTGTAGTGTTTCCGCCTTATTGTGGTGGTGATGGTGATGGTGATGAGTGATGGTGATGGATGGTTGGGTGGTGGTGGTGGTGGTGGTGGTGGTGGTGGTTGGTGGTGGTGATGATGATGATGATGATGATGATGATGATGATGATGGTAGTGAGTTTGACCGTGTGAGATATTTTCCAAACATGCAACTGTGTATAGGATTTCAGAACTTGCTTTCCTTCCGTATTGGCGTTTCAGTAAACAAGGTTAGGTTACGTTACGTTAGGTTACATACGTTAAGTTTGATCTATTATCGTACAAATTAAACTTACTATCTCTCTCTCTCTCTCTCTCTCTCTCTCTCTCTCTCTCTCTCTCTCTTCTCTCTCTCTCTCCTCTCTCTCTCTCTCTCTCTCTCTCTCTCTCTCTCTCTCTCTCTCTCTCTCAAACGAGGCTCCGTCTGGGAACTACGAGTTTGCAGACAAAACTTTTTGATGTATGTTTGGCACCGACACCTCTACCAGATTCTCCTCCCTCTTGCCCTTTCCTCTTGCCCTTAACTCTTGCCCTTCTCCTCTTGCCCTTAACTCTTGCCCTTAACTCTTGCCATTCTTCTTCTCCTGCTGTCTTACTTGTTTCTCTCATTCTTTATTCTTAGTACATGGTGTTCCCTTCTCTCTTTTCTTCTCTTTCTCTCTTTCTCCTTTATTTTATTATATTCTTGCTTTCATCTCTTCTTCTTCTTCTTCTTCTTCTTCTTATTATTATTATTATTATTATATTATTATTATTATTATTACTATTATCACTATCATTATCATCATCGGTATTTGTCTTGCTATAAATGTTATTCATTATATTATAGTTTTAAGGATAAGAACAATTTTGCTATTCAAACATTTATTTTTCGACTTTCTCCTTTTCGTATAATTTCTGGAACGTTAATATTATCCAGTCCAGGCAAACGAACAAACATTTTCATTAATCCAGAACAACAAGCTCGTGACAACACTTCGTTCCAGGAGTTTCCAGCGACAATTTCAGTTAAATTCTATCGTAATTCTATCAGTCTTTTCCATCCATAATGAAAAACGAGGCGATTTTTTCTCACAAACTTAACTAACTTGTTATTGCAATTTTACTGTTAATTTTTATTGTTATTTTTAGAAATGAATTATGGTTTTTAAAAGTTTCAATTATTTAGAGTATAAAGGAAAAAAAAAAAGATGCGACAGTAGCTTAAGTAATTGACAGTGGAAGTGTGTGTGTGTGTGTGTGTGTGTGTGTGTGTGTGTGTGTGTGTGTGTGTGTGTGTGTGTGTGTTGTGTGTGTGTGTGTGTGTGTGTGTGTGTGTGTGTGTTTAAGAGAGAAAAAAGAGATAAGGGAAGGTAGACAGAAGAGTAATTCGTGAAAATTAATTGAAAAAGTCGTCTCTCACATTCTAACTTACGTCCTTGACTCTAAAACTTATCTTCCTCCTCCTCCTCTCTCTTCCTCCTCCTCCTCCTCCTCCCTCCTCCTCCTCCTCCTCTCCTCCTCCTCCTCCTCCTCCTCCTCCTCCTCCTCCTCCTCTTCTATTCCTAGACATTATCTCTAATATACTAAACTCATCCTCTTTTTTTTTTCCACTTTCTCCTCCATCTTATCATCATCATCATCATCAGTATTCTCTTTCTTTTTCGCCATTTCCAAATTATTACCTTAACACACCAGTCCTCTTTATTAGATATTTATCCTCCTCTTCCTCTCCTCTCCTCCTCCTCACTCCTCTCCTCCCCTCTCCTCCTCCTCTCGCTCTGGACCTCCTACTCTAATTAACGACACAAGCGACAAGGGGTAAGGAAGAGTAGGAGAGGAACGAAAGAAATGGAGGAAGAAGAGGAGAGAATGAAAAAAATAGAAGAGTGAGACAGCGAGTGACGTATAAAGATAATGAAAGCAAATTATGTGACAGCGAGTGAGGAAAAGTGAGTGAGTGAGTGAGTGAGTGAGTGACAGTGAGTGAGTGTGAGTGAGTGAGTGAGTGAGTGAGTGAGTGAGTGAGTGAGAGCGAGACTAATTTTGAGGTACGTGTCCTAATTCAATGATTGTGTGAGTGGATGTGTGAGTGAGTGAGTGAGGGAGGAGAGTGAAAGAGAGAGAGAGAGAGAGAGAGAGAGAGAGAGAGAGAGAGAGAGAGAGAGAGAGTAGAGAGAGAGAGAGAGAGAGAGAGAGAGAGAGAGAGAGAGAGAGAGAGAAAACCTAACAAGGAAATATATTAATACACACTTTCTCCTTTCATGCGAGTTCATTAAACCTACCTTCTCTCCATCCATCCATCCTTCCCTCCCTCCCTCCCCTCCCTCCAGTGGTGATCCTGCTCCCACCTGTCTTCCAGCGGCTCACATATTAATATTCCTGCCTCATTGATATTCCACGCATGGTCCAGTGCTTCAGACTCCTCCTTAATCTCTCTCAATTGCTTAATAATCTCGAGGAATAATTCACTAATTCACATCACCTGCATTTCTCTCTACCTCCTAAAGATTATTATTATTACTATTTATATGTTGTTTTATTATTATTGATATTATTATTATTATTATTATTATTATTATTATTATTATTATTATTTATTATTATTTCCAAACTGATATGTCTCATGATATATAAAAAAAAGTGAAG
>JAXIVD010007563.1:0-12500 GCA_036785275.1 Cancer borealis
AGTGAGTTTTCCTTTCTTTATTGAACGAGGCACAGATAACCCAACCCACCACTCCTTTCCCTCTCCCTCTCCCTCTCCTGCTCCTCGGGCGTCGCGCAACCCCACTCCGCGGAACCAACAAGACTTTCCGAGCACCAAGTTTGGGGTTTAGGTCCCTTGAGGCTGTGAGCGAAATGTTTGTTTACTCTTCCCCGACTCGATGAGAAACGGGGAAGATCTAAACCTTGATCCCTCGCCCGCCCCGTCGAAATTAGCTCCTGATTGTGTTGATCGGGTGTCAGGTGGTGTGGTGCAGGGGTGTGTGGGGGCCTTGGGAGAGAGTGAGCAAGAGAGGGTCACGGCGTCGATGTGCTAGTCGTTGGGGGCCGTGGAGAGCAGCGGGGAGGTGTGTTATGTAGGTACTTAATGAAGGCTACGGGGGCTGAAGGGGTGTGAGGGCCATCTGGAAAGGTATTGCGAGAGAGAGAGAGAGAGAGAGAGAGAGAGAGAGAGAGAGAGAGAGAGAGAGAGAGAGAGAGAGAGAGAGAGAGAGAGAGAGAGGAGAGAGAGAGAGAGAGAGAGAGAGAGAGAGAGAGAGAGAGTTATTATTGTTATTATTGTTACTATTGTTGCTGAAATTTCTCCCTGAAGTCTTGGGGCGTGGAGGACAAGTCTTTCATGCGTGGGACAAGGGTCATGCGTATCGGTGAGGTCGTTTCCTTCCTGCTGGGGACATGAACTAATGTTGAAACTTCTCAGAGTTGTTTAATCGATATGGTCTATTTTGGAACACGGTGCAAGCAGTCTGGAGGAAAGGAGAGCATGAGGGAAGGGGTCAGGGCCTTGGAGAGTAGAGAGGGATAGGGGAGGAATGGAGGGAGAGGAGGCAGGGGTGGTGGTGAAGGAAGGGTGAAGTGAGTATTACTTTGTACCAAATATCTCAGCCGGAAGGAAATCTCGAGGGACATTTCTGCATAAGGTAAAAAAAAGAAAGTCCTTTTGATATTTGCCGACTTTTTTCTTCTTTGCAATCGTAATCTTGTTTTGTGTGTGTGTGTGTGTGTGTGTGTGTGTGTGTGTGTGTGTGTGTGTGTGTGTGTGTGTGTGTGTGTGTGTGTGTGTGTGTGTGTCTGTGTGTGTGTGTGTGTGTGTGTAGGTGGACGAGCACACACAACCACCAGCTACTACTGCTATCATAACAACCAGCCAACCAACCTAACCACACCAGCAGCAGCAGCAGCAGCAGCAGCAGCAGCAGCAGCAGCAGCAGCCTCGAAACTGCATGCAAATCTAGATAATTAAGTCAAACGACGATATCTCAGCGGCCGGAGTAGCTGCGGGTCTTCCTCCGGCGTTGTTTAGTCTGGCGTGGGCGGTGTTGACACGCGGGTCTGGGAGGGTCATGAATATTTCCCTCGGTGGTCTCTGGGGAAGGTGAGTTGGTGTGTCCCCTCACGCCTCCCCTCTGTTCTTTTTGGCTGTCTAGCGTCCCAGCCCTCATCCCCTTCCCCCTGACAAGGTTTCCAGCTTCTGTGTGAATCATTCGAGACGAGTTTCTCTCTTCTCTCTCTCTCTCTCTCTCTCTCTCTCTCTCTCTCTCTCTCTCTCTCTCTCTCTCTCTCTCTCCTCTCTCTCTCTCTCTCTCTCTCTCCGTGATGCTGCTTACGGCCTGTTCCTTGAATTAGTGGTTGTCATGACGTACTGAGAATGACAGACAAACGGTGCTTCTGTTTGTGCTGCAATCATGTTTCCGTTGTAGATAGTGAGTATAAATATTGAAACGAGGAATGTACACCTGTTTGACTTTCCAGTTTAGTTTATCATACATCTACCATTGCAATCTTCATAGTATTTGCATTATTACTACTACTCTACTACTATTATTACTACTACTACAACCGTTATAATTTGAATGAGCGATCGCAAGCGCTGCATTCTCGCGTTTTCCCATTACATACGAGACCTAAGTGGTAACAAAAAAAAATAGGATAGTCGTATGAGGTGCTTGATGGTGTGAAATATAAAGTGAATTAGATAGAAGTACATAGAAATCCAGATCACACCTATCTTAGGGTCCAAAGTTAGTGGTCGTATTCTAGAGTAGAAAATATATGATAGAGAACACAATAAAGAAGGTAAGTCAAAAATATACACAGTCAGAAGTCAACGCAGTCAAACAGCCAACAGGACGCCGGGTCTCACTGCTCTATTGGAAACCTTGTTGGAAGAGATGGTGGTCAAGTTTGTTATGAACGAACTTTTTGTATTACACAGCACCACACACAAAGAAAGAGTGAGAGAGAGAGAGAGAGAGAGAGAGAGAGAGAGAGAGAGAGAGAGAGAGAGAGAGAGAGAGAGAGAGAGAGAGAGAGAGAGAGAGAGAGAGAGAGAGAGAGAGAGAGAGAGAGAGAGAGTTGATCGAAGAACTACACCGATTTCAAGTTTCAGCAGCATAGTATATAAAATGTCAAAAGTATGGAGGCGATGCGAGTAAAAAAAATACATATAATGAAATACGAAGAAGCAGTTTATACATAATAGACGAAAAATATTCTCGGCATTCCGTGACTTGAGGGAACAAAGGAGAGGCGAAGATAAGTGTTAGTGAATGAAGGAATGGGAAGAAGACGAGAAAGAGAGAGGAGGACATTGTAGAGTGTGGAGAGGGGTTGAAGATGGTGGGCAAGAAGAGTGGTGGTGGTGGTGGTGGTGGTGGTGGTGGTGGTGGTGGTGGTGGTGGTGGTGGTGGTGGTGGTGGTGGTGGTGGTGGTGAGTTTGTAGGGAGCAGCTACACTGTCGGGAATTGACTCCGTGGACGGAAAACGCTGAGAGGGGACAAAGAAGGTCTTGAGGGATATCACCTCGTTAGGAGCCTCAGCGCCCTGACCTTAATTCTCTCCTACGCTTCTGGGATCCTTCTCATGAGGGTCTGGAAACTGTATTGCAGAAAGTACACCGAAGAAACCAAATACTCATATATAATATTTCCGTAAAATATAATTCTTATGGCTTAAATCCAGGGTCTAATAACGGAGGCAACATTTTGAAAGCGAAGTGGAGTTAATGTTTTATTGGAATTAATATCCTAGCTTGAGGCTTCGTCAAATTGACTCACTTGGGCTCTTGTGAGATGAGCTTCTCTATCGCGGCAAGGATGCATTACAAGGGCCGATTCCTCTTGTGTGTTAGGAGCTCTAGAGCGGTGAGAGTCTAGCGTCGTCTCGCCCACACCTGCTGATAAAGGAACCACAGGAACGAGGATGCTTTGGTCGCCCGCCAACCGTTGAAGGACCCGCGGCCCCACTGACGGCATGAGCAGTGCTCGACTTCCCTGAGCCATTTTATTGCTTTCTTTCACTTTAGTTGGGTAAAAATATGACCCTTCGGGGCGCAATTTCATGAACCCCTTTTTTCCTTAAACGAGAGCTGAGGAGTTGCAAACTTTTTAGGTACATTTTTTCGTCAGAACTTTTGTTCTAATCTTTTTTCATGAACAGGCAACAAATTTTAGTTATACCTATAATATGATGCTCACTTTTCTGATTTCAAACTTATCATAATGGTGGTTGATTGGCTGTGTATTTGTGTGCTATCTATCTGGCTGGATCACTAGCATACTAGAATAATGGTGGCTGACGTGACTGGTTGGTTGGTTAGGTGACTGACCGGTTGGCTGACTCAGCGTTGCTGCGTGTCAGAATTTGATAGCTCGGGATCACTCAGAGCCCGAGGCAGCCAGCGGCACCACCTGCAGCGGGGAGCGAGAGGTGTCGAAACAGGGCCAGGTGGAGGCACTTGGGGCTGTGGGCCAGGTGGGGCCTCTCACATTCCGCGGCTGTATGGCCACTTGATGCCCCGCTGGCCCGTCTATAAACACTGTATGGACCTGTTATGGGGTCTCGCCGTCTCCTTCTCCTTCTACCAACCTTTCTTCGCCAGCTCTCTCGTTCTCTTTTTATTTTTCGCCATAACTCTTTATTCTTTGTCCCTTCATTGCTCCCACTTCCTTTTCAATTCTTTTCTTCTTCCTCGCCTACTTCGTCTTCCTCTTATCCTTTTTAATTCTTTTTTTACTTTTACATTCTTCGCCTACTCCTCTCCTCCCTTATTTTCTTTCGTGTTGTTTTCTTCTTCTTCTTCTTCTTCTTCTTTCTCTTTCATGTTTCCCCTCTTCCTTATTTTCTTCCAACTTTTTTTTTCATGTCGGTGTCGAAACGGCGAGGAGGTGTCATGTTCTCGTGCAATATTGATCAGTTACTTGACTTTATTCCTTCCATCATATTATTCTTTTTCTACGCACAAAAATTTCCTCTCTCCAAGCCGCCCATTCAATTTACTTCCACATCAATTACATTATTATATACAAAACTGATAACATTTCATTTAATTTTGGAGGGTGAGTGGTTAGGGGATAAACAAAACACACACACACACACACACACACACACACACACACACACACACACACACACACACACACACACAATGCTTAGGTTACCTCGTAGCATAGTTTCGAGTCACTGCTCAAGAAGAACGAAGACGAATTCTCACATAAAACCAACAACATTCTTAACAGTCATCATCCCCCTCAAGAATCACCGTTACATTTGAGTTCTTTTAATCTCTCTCACCTGTTCTCGGTCATTTCCCAAACCTCACAACCCCCACACATACTCAGCGCCCCTCTGACGCCACTCTCCCCACCCTCGCGGCATTAGTGCATGAGATAACCAGAGGGTGGTATGCCAACCCACGACTTGGTTCCTGACCATCGACTCCCAACGCTACTCAGACTTACCTCCTAGCCAAGCCCTCCCTCACCCCTTCCCTCACCCTCATCTATAGTGTTATTCTAGGTTTTTTTTCTCGTTACTCCTCTTTTCCACTCTTCACTTTCATTAGTTTGACCTCAATGCATCTCTACCATCCTAAATGATCTACTAGTTTTCATAATTTTCTTCTTCTTCTTCTTCTTGCTCCTACTCTCAATCCTCTACTCCCTCTTCCTCCTCCTCCTCCTCCTCCTCCTCCTCCTCCTCCTCCTCCTTTTCCTGCTACATTTCTATCACTTCATTCTCGATTCCTTTTCATTCCCTTGTGTCACTTACTCACTTGCTCCCTTCAACATCCCTCTCACATCCCTAACTCCTTCAATCCTTTCTCCCTCTCCGTTATGTTCTCTATTCCGTCTATCTATTTCATATTTAATTATTTCCTTCATTCCGTATGATATTTTTTGTTGTTGTTGTTGTTGTTTGTTTCTCTTTTCTCTATTCTGTCTACGTGTTTGTCTTTCTTTCTTTATCTATCTATCTATCAAATCGCTTGTTTATTTTCACTTCTTTACAATTCTTTGATTCTCTAATTTTGTTCTTTTTATACGTATATGTTTTTTTTATCGAAAATATTTCTATCCTCGTATTTATGTTATTCAGTTTTATGCTTTTTTTCCCTCCCTCCGCCATACATCTTTTATATTTGCTACGTATTTATCATCATTTCCTTTCCCATTATTCATCGAACCATTTAATTTCTCAATCTTTCTTTCCATTATTTCCTTTCTGCAGACTTTGCTTTGCTTCCTGCTGCTATCGATTCTAAGATCATTGACCTCTTTCATTCTTCTCTCTCTCTCTCTCTCTCTCTCTCTCTCTCTCTCTCTCTCTCTCTCTCTCTCTCTCTCTCTCTCTCTCTCTCTCTCTCTCTCTCTCTCTCTCTCACTATCTTCCTTCATTTCTTTTCCTCCCTCTCCTCTTTCTTCTTCTCCTTCTGCTCCTCCTCCTCCTCCTCCTCCTCCTTCCAAAATCCTTCCCTCCTCTCCTCTCCCTTCCTCGGTGTCGGCACTTGAGCAGTAACTCATTTTGAAGACGAATGCGATCATAACTTTTAATGAGAATACGGCTTAAAAACCTAAATTACGTTTTTCTTAACGATAACAGAGAGGAAAAAAGAGAGAAAAAGTGTGCAGTAATTATAGTGAGTTTGCTTATTTCGTGCACAGTTATCTGAATGTTTGAAGCGAATTGATGGCGTTTTCAGAAAAAAGTGAAGATTATTATTATTATCTTTTTATTTATTTATGAAGAAACACATATATAATTAAATTTCAACGGTATATATTTTTGCACCTCTTTTTCTTAATTTGTGTATGCATGTGTTCAGTTGTTTGCTTGTTAAGTTTTGTGGGTATTTAATTTTATTTTCTCCAAGCTGTATGACCGGGTGGAGTTATGATTGTGTTCGAGGCATTAGAGGCTGCGAGGCTGAACTCCAGTGTAATGTTGACGTCACCGAAGAAATTATATAAGAAAAAAAACCCATAATCATCATCGCCATTTTCTGTTCGTTCCCTACATCCTTCACTCAAGCACATTCCCTATCCTCCACTTGCCTACACATCCCTCCGTCAGTATGTAACCTCACACACACCTCTTGTACATACACACCTCGCACATCCCACCTCTGTAACATTCCTTATACTTATACTTATTCAGCGATCATTGAAACCATATACATACACACGCATATCTCATTCCTCTATACTGTTACATATCTCTTTTACAACCCTCACCTCTCTTCTCCCTCCCTACATAGTCTCCCTTCTACATAACAGTCTCTCGCCTACCTACACTCCCCCCGCTTGTTCACTTTCCACACAATTTCTCCATCGTCCACTCTATTCTGTTTACTGCTCACACAACCCTCTGTCCCATCTACATCCTGCCTTGCCTTGCCCACACATTTCCCTTTCACACCGTACAACTCTCACACTCCCATACAGCCAGCTCTGCCCAGCGGACACACCCTACTTCGTACTCTCAATGTCCTTTCCTGCCCAACATATTCTCAGACACTCTTTCATGTCAACCCTTCCCCGCCCACTTTCCTTCTTCGGTAGCAGTCTGCAACGCGACCTCAACCTCGCCTCGCCTCGCCTCTCAATAGGTGCCGAGTCACGATCATTTAGTGTCACAAAAAAAGTAAACAAGCCAACACAATCCATTCATTGAGCTGGTCACCCGGGCCCAGCTGGCGGCAAGGTTACGGCGGCAAGGGACTCCCAACCTTCAGACCAGAGATGATAGAGGTCAGAGTGCAGTGACCAGACTCAAGGCGAGACGAGAAGGGAAAGGAAGAGGTGGATAGAGACGCTAATTCTGCAAAGAGTCCGTCGCCTTGCCACATTTATGAGTAAATTTAATCACGTTGATAGAAAATACACTTTTCTCTACATCTCCGCTGGGCAAGACGCCGAGTGGCCCCTCAGCCGCCCAACAAGGCAAGGCTCTCAACGTCGCATTCCATTTTGCAATGCTACGTCGCTTGGCCACGTAGGGAAATCTAGCCCCACCGCTTAAAGGTCTGAAGAGCGAGAATTTCATGGCCATTGCCCCTCATATGACCTCACTCAACTCTACCCCTTCCCTACCCCTCTCCATCATCTCCCGCCTCGCCCCTCCTCCCCTCCTCCCGGAATTTAGCCGAGGAATGTGGGGGAGTCGCTGCAGGAATTCAACGACTATTGACGACTAGGAGTACCGAGCGCCGCCTTCAGAATGACGGCAGGAATTAATACACGGAATTCTTGGAAGAAGGAGGAGGAAGGAGCTGGAAGGTTACTCACTGTAGCGGGAGTTTGCTGGATGGTAGAAAGAGGTAGAAGAGGAAGAGGAGGAGGAGGAGGAGGAGGAGGAGGAGGAGGAGGAGGAGGAGGAGGAGGAAGAGGAAGAGGAAGAGGAGGAGGAGGAGGAGGAGGAGGAGGAGGAGGAGGAGGAGGAGGAGGAGGAGGAGAATTTCTACTTACAATATCTAGGAAATGATGAAAGAAGAGAAACGAAAATCTACGAGGGAAAATTATACTTCCGGGAAGAGCAGAAGAAAAACGTCATAATGACATGTGACTGAAGTTTGTCCTAACTTTTACAAACCACTCCTCCTTATCCTACTACTACACACACACACACACACACACACACACACACACACACACACACACACACACACACACACACACACACACACATACACACATATGCACAGACACACAGCCACAGGCACAGACACACCATATATAGGTCTTTCTTTTTACTATACACATTAGGTCAGGCTGGATAGATCTGTATAATCAGCGTTGCATCCCTAAGATGGAGGTACCGAGGTTGTCGCGAGGGGGAATGCGCAAGCAGCGAAATGAAAGGCGCCGAGGCAACCATCGGTGTATTCTCCTTGAGGAGCGTCGTGCTTCACTGACTCAAGACGAGCTTGTTGCACCCACGTCGATAGAGTCATGTTCGCAGAATTGTGTGTGTGTGTGTGTGTGTGTATGTGTGTGTGTGTGTGTGTGTGTGTGTGTGTGTGTGTGTGTGTGTGTGTGTGTGTGTGTGTGTGTGTGTGTGTGTGTGTGTGTGTGTGTTTTGTGGAGATGGTGAAGGGAGGCTCATGCATTGATGCTCAGACAGGAAGACATAAGAAAAAAACCTGCGCAGGAAGACTCATGTCTCGGAAGTGACGCAAGAGGGAAATGAGAGTAAAGTTTAGTCAGTCGTGAGTGACGGCGACCATGAATCAGTGACAAGAGGGTGACGCTGAAGTGAAAAACCGGGGATGGACATACGATTTCCGATAAATAAACCAACAAAAAGAAACATAAATAGCAACCCAAACGGTTTAATGGATGCAAATCGGAAATCTGAGTGCGGAGCAGATCATTAGGAGGCCCAATCACCTGACGGAAGGAGAAGGTAGAGCCATTGAGAGTGTCATGTGAGACAATAATAGTATAAAGAAGCAGACTATTTCCTCAGGAGCCGAGCTGAGGGCGTCAGGTAGACTGACAGCAGCGAACCGAATCCTCGATAAGACGCTGGAGCATTTGGAGAGCACGGTGGCCGATGCTAAGCTGTCCGTGATGAGCTTATGGCAGGTGGACACTACGGAGGGAAGGCTCCTCCCACACCTCCCCTAACCTCCTGCAGGGTGAAGTCACAGAAGAGAGAGAGAGAGAGAGAGAGAGAGAGAGAGAGAGAGAGAGAGAGAGAGAGAGAGAGAGAGAGAGAGAGAGAGAGAGAGAGAGAGAGAGAGAGAGAGAGAGAGAGAGAGAGAGAGAGAGAGAGAGAGCTTTGAGTTTCGATATTGCTCCAATACTGACTTCCAGTAGCTCATCGAAAGGTGTTCAATGTGCTTGTGTGATCGTTCCTGCCTCCCACCTGCCCTCCTTTCCCTCCTTTCCCCACACTCACACTAACACTCACGCTAGGGTCATCCAGTCACTTAAGATCGCCTCTCACACATTTTAACCTTATTACTAACTTAAAGTCAAAACAACCTAGGGCACACACACACACACACACACACACACACACACACACACACACACACACACACACACACACACACACACAGACACATACACAAAGAAAACAAGTTGATAAATAGACAGACAGACATATATATAGACAGGATATCTAATTAAATAGCGAATGGACAACTAACAAAAACAAATAAATATGAATACTTACATAATTCAACAAATGCGGTTTGCTTTAAAATCACATAATCTTTTCATAACGTCAGTAGTGTTGAAAAAAAGAAAAGCGCTTGGTCTAGTATACAAATATACAATAAAGAAGATCTATAAGGCTCTAAGGCATAAAGGTATTATCATCCTTCTAATAATAATAACAATAATAATAATAATAATAATAATAATAATAATAATAATGATAATAATGATAATAATAATAATAATAATAATAAAGATTACTATGGAGGGAAGGGAAAAGGGTGGAAGATGCATAAAAATATAAAGTACTTTAGAGGGATTTGCTTCCAAGTCCCTTAAAAAAAATGCCCGCGAGTACTAAAGTTTAAGAATGTTGTTTATATATGGAACTTTGTGTGGGGTCCGAAACGCTTTAAAACACCGAATTACCTGCGTACGAAGCCCCTAAACCCTTATCTCCCCCCCCCCCCTTCTCTCTCTCTCTCTCTCTCTCTCTCTCTCTCTCTCTCTCTCTCTCTCTCTCTCTCTCTCTCTCTCTCTCTCTCTCTCTCTCTCTCTCTGCCATACTCTATTATTTTTGTACTTATTTAACTATTTTTTTTCACGCTAACGTTTCAAATATTTTCTCTTAAGCTTTCCTCTAATTTTCTATTTCAACGTGTTTTTTCCCCCCTGATTATATACTTTGGCTACATCATCGTCTCCCTCACGTGCCATATTTCTTCACAGCATTATCGTCACACCCTTCCCGCCCGCAGTCAATCCCTCCTCCCTTCACCCTCTTCACGCCCGCCGCTCTCCCTCATCATCTATTTGTTTATCTTCACCATTCACATATCACTCCCCGTCTCTTGCAACAGCCTCACCCTTCATCCCTCACTTCCCCTTCTCCCGTCACTCTATACCTTCACCCTAACCATAAAAATTTTCACCCCTCGACATCCTACACCCTCGGTCCTGCCAGCCAATATAGACATTCACCTTCGTTGCCACATCTACATTTTCTTAGCTGGTCATCCTATCTACCTGGTCTGATTATTAGTATCATTATTATCATTGTCATTTTGAGTATCATTACCATAATTTTCATCATCATTATTTCCTTCAAACTTGTCACGCCCGAGGAGAAGCTCTATTTTTTTTTTTTTTATTTCTCTATTTTTTTCTTTCTACCATTCATGTCACGTCCCTCTCTCTCCCTCACTCTTCCCTAAGCGTCGTCCGTCCTCCCTCACCCTCCCTCACGCTCAGCCTCACCGTAGATATTACAGGTGATAGGACCTGAACGGAAGTGCGGCCGGAAGAGACAGGTGTTACGTCCGGTCGTCAGTAGTGACTTTTTTACATTCCTTCTTTGTCTGCATGTGTATTTTCTATCTGTGACACAGTTGTTATGCTATTTTATTGGTTTGGTATGCGGAAAGGCTCAATAGGGTCGCGCCCACAAGGACCTCAAACGGGATAAACATATGTAGTTTGCATTACGTACAGTCCACTCCTCACTGAAGTCACTAACACTTATATGTCATGTGTATTTCAGTTATGTGACTATATATAAAGGGAAATATTGTTAAGAAAAAATAATAAAGACGTTAAACCAAAACAAACAGTAGAACCCTGCATACTACACACACACACACACACACACACACACACACACACACACACACACACACACACACACACACACACACACACATACACACACACACTTTTTTTTATCTTCCCTTGGCGTCCCTGCTGCCGCCGTCCACCCCCTCATACGTACCCAGGCTGGCCGTGTATCGACCTGTTCGCCAGACCAAACATGTGCAACGAGAATAATGTCAACTGTGTGTATCTAAATTTCTTATGACAGTGTGGTTGGGTTTGGGCATGGTCAGGATGGGAGGGGAAGGGGGAGGAGAGGGATGACTGGAGGGGATCAGTGAGAGGAGGGAGGAAGGAAGGGATGATAGGGGGAGGTAGGGTAGGGTCTCCATCCGTGTCTAAATTACCTCATATTCCACCTAAACACTCGTCTTCAAACTCCCTAAATGAGAAAACTTCTGAACCCGCCACGGATTAAGAATATGGACAAGATGATCCTGGGGTTTGTAGCGACCGCCGACATGAATTTCAGATCTGATTATAAAACTTGCGTCAAGGTCTCCGCCGCCGACAAGGGCCTGGAGGGAGGAAGAACGTGGCTGAAAAGAAAGAGGAGAAAAAAATTTAGTGCAACATGGCTTTTCCCTTTTGAAAGATTTACTGACAATGTGACGCTGGATGTGGTAAGAACATGAAGGCAAGTTGGTGGTGGTGTTAGCGATGCGTCAGTTTGTATTTTTACTGTTCTTTCCATACGACAAACCATAACATTTGACGAGAATAATAGTTTTGTTTTTCATATAAGAAACTTTCCTCATACATGCTTATCAGAAAAAAAATACATACACACACACACACACACACACACACACACACACACACACACACACACACACACACACACACACACACACACACACACACACACACACACGTCATTACTTACATTATTTCTTTTATCACCTTTGTAACCCAAGAACCAACACACAGATCGATAGCCAAGTAAATTAAAAAACAAAACCAGTTACACGAATGATCTATTAAGAAATGATGGGTGTGGTTTCTGTGAATACCACCTGTATGATAAATTAGGTGAGCACACATCACTATCACTTACGAAACCATTCTATACACCCTCACCTGTGGCAACTCCTGTACACCACACGTTCCACAGCCACGATTACACCACTAAAAGCAATCCACACAACGTTCCTAGCGATCAAAAAGGAAGTTGAGGTGATCGAGAGGAAATAGGAAGGAATAACTACGACAAAAAGCGAAAAGTGGGTGAGAAGAGGATCAGATGATGGAGGAGAAGGAGGAGGAGGAGGAGGAGGAGGAGGAGGAGGAGGAGGAGGAGGAGGAGGAAGAGAAAGAGGAGGCTGAAAAAGGATGGTTAAGCCGTGTGGAAGTCAAACTAAATTGGATA
>JAXIVD010007564.1:5000-15000 GCA_036785275.1 Cancer borealis
ACCCTAGCAGGAGTATACATAGTGGGGGGGAGGGGTATTATATAACTCCATTTTCTTTCTTATTCTCTATCAAAGGGGGACTTATTTAATTATTTTCTTTATTGTTTTATCTTTGTTCTAGGGTTGGTAGTGGTGTCTGTGTCGCTGTTCTTCACCAGCGCTGCAATGTTCGCCTTCCCGCGCCGACTCCCGCTGTCACCTCGCCGACGACGCCGACCCAACGCCAAGCCGCCTCCGCCCAGACGCAACCCTTCCCTCACTGGTACTGTGGGTGTGGGCGTGGGTTTATGTGTGGGCGTGGGCGTGTTTGAGTTAATTTTTTTACATATTTAATTAGTAGTTTTCTGTATTTTTTTTCTTTATATTATCCAGTTCTTTTGTTAATCTTGGTATTTTTTTATTTTTATTTTGGTTATTTATTTATTTTTTTTTTTTTCCTGTATGATCTGATAAAAAAAAAAATGAAAATAATAATAATAAAAAAAAAAAAATTAGGAAGAATGTAAATGTTAACGGAAATTGAAACGAATGAAATAATAATACATAGAGATATATTCACAAATTCACTAACACACATTTTGTAAGAGATAGAATATACAACAACTGCATCCTTTTAAATATATATTGAAGTTACGACATGAGTGTGGGGAGGGGAGGGGAGGGGAGGAGAGGAGAGGGAGGAAAAAAAATATACCGAACAAAATTTAGTAATATTGACCAGCTGATTTATTTACTAAAGGAACGGTTTACATACATTTATTTATTCACTTGATTACATTTACCATTATTTTTATGTTGTAATTAATATATATATATATATATATATATATATATATATATATATATATATATATATATATATATATATATATATATATATATATATGTGTATCTTTGTCTGTATCGGAAAGGATTAACTCTGTGTCTCTCTATCTATTTATTTAGCTATCTATCTCTCTATCTCTCTTTCACATTTAATTTATTGTATTAACATCTACTACTATTACTACTGCTACTACTACTACTACTACTATTACTACTACTACTACTACTACTACTACTACTACTACCACCACCACCACCACCACCACTACCAACACCAATATATAGCAAACTTTCACTAACAAATCGCCTTCTTCTCCTCCGCCCTCTCCTCCTCCTTCTCCTTCACCATCATCATCACCATCATCATCATCACTATCATCCTCCAGACTTTGTGCGGGCTGTGTGGCGCCTCCTCAAGAATCGTATCCTCATCCTACGCACCGCCAGTAACGTCCTACACATCCTACCCATCGCAGGACTCTACACCTTCCTCCCTAAATACCTGGAGAGCCAATTTAGATTACCTGTCCATAGTGCTGCTTTAGTCTCAGGTAAGTGTGGTGGTGGTGGTGGTGGTGATGGTGGTGGTGGTGGTGGTGGTGGTGGTGGTAGTGGTGAAAACGGGAACTATTTATGGGGTAAAGAAAACTGGAATTATTTATGTGAGGTAAAGAAAACTGGAATTATTTATGGGGGTGATTAAGAAAACTGAAATTATACCTCCTCCTCCTCCTCCTCCTCCTCCTCCTCCTCCTCCTCCTCCTCCTCCTCCTCCTCCTCCTCCTCCTCCTCCTCCTCCAGGTATTGGCGGTATCCTAGTAATGGGTGTTGGTATCTTCGCCTCGGGTTTCTACATCTGGCAAGCTAAACCTTCTCCCCGCGCTGTGGCTGGCTGGATAGCGATGAGTGCCCTGGTGTACGCTATAGGTGAGTGTGTGTGTGTGTGTGTGTGTGTGTGTGTGTGTGTGAGAGAGGGAGAGATTAAAAAGTCAAATATCTATAGTTGTCAGTGAGTCAGTTACCGTATTTTTATATATTTATTTTTATTGATCTTGTTAATTTTTTTTTCTTCTTCTCATTTGATGTATTAACGGAAATAACTTTATATAAATTTCTGGTATTGAAGTTATTATTATTATTTATTTATTTATTATTATTGTTATTATTATTATTATCATTATTATTTGTAGTAGTTAAATAATCAGTGTTACCAATGCTCATCCTTCCTCCACAGGCATGGTAATACTGATGTTCGTAGGATGCCCAACTGAGGACTTCGTAGGACTCGTAGATGGGGAGCAGTAAGTATATCCTTTCTCCCCTTCTCTCTCTCTCTCTCTCTCTCTCTCTCTCTCTCTCTCTCTCTCTCTCTCTCTCTCTCTCTCTCTCTCTCTCTCTCTCTCTCTCTCTCTCTCTCTCTCTCTCTCTCTCTCTCTCTCAAAAATATACCACTTTTACCATTATTTTCATAGATTCCCTTAAAAATATCATCCATTTTCTCTAATCAATCTTTGAAAAATAACCTAAAATACGTCTTATAAAGCCTCCTAAAGTATCCTACGCGTCCTACAGGGGAAAGCACTTTCGCCCCGTGTGCAATAGGACCTGCGGGGATTGTGATCTGACCACTTTCGCGCCCGTGTGTGACCTTAACGACAAGACCTACTTCTCGTCCTGTCACCTCGGATGTACGAATGCTACTCACCTTCCCGACACCAAGCAGCTCGTGGTGGGTGTGTGGGTGTGTGTGTGTATGTGTGTGTGTGTGTGTGTGTGTGTGTGTGTGTGTGTGTGACTAAGTGTTTGTTTGTGTTTTGTTTCAGTTCTCGGACTGCGAGTGTCTTGAGGTCGGGGAGACAGCGGTGCTAAAACTGTGTGGAATGAAGTGTAACAACTTTGAATGGTGAGTAGAGGAAGGGGGGGAGAGGGGGCTAAGTGGAGGAGGGGGTGATGGGCTAAGTGGAGGACGGGGGGAGAGGGGAGCTAGGTGGAGGAAGGGGGAAGAGGGGGGCTAGGTGGAAGAAGGGATGATGGGGGTAAGGGGAGGAAGGGGCTGGGTGCTACTTTGTCATATGAGACCAGCATCAGCCAGTAAAGTTAAATAATGGTTATTTCATTATTGTTATTAGGCAAGCAATGGTGAAATACAGTTTGATATTATAGTAATCAACAAAATAAGTTCAGATTCGTGTTCAGCATGACTGTAAAACTCATTGTACCAATTTTCATGAGATTCGGAATTATGGAAATTTTCTTGAAATTTTGTAGGGTTTACATACACCCTTAGAATTTTTGACATAAATCATATATTTTGAAATAACTCGAAATGTTTGGGGTTTACGTAAAAATCGTACAGAATATAAAGGAAAGAACAGGAGACTCTCGTTCTATTAAGCTATAGGAAATTGAAATTGGGAAGTAATTAAAGATGTAGGAGTGTAAAGTATTATGCAATAATATATTTCACATAATTTCAATTTTCTTCATAAGTTTTAGAGTTATTGGAAAGATGATGACAGTATGAGATAGACATTATCAAACTCCATAACTTTATATATGTGCAATTTTCCTGTAGGACTAATATTTACGTAGTAAAATGAAACAAAACTCCTTCGACCTCAATTCTGGTGGAATTTACGGGCCACAAAATGGAAAATACAAGATATTATAATAATGACAAATCTAATTCCAGATTCGTAATCAGCATGACCGAAAACCACATTGTACCAATTTTCATGAGATTCGGAGGTGTGGAAATTTTCATGAAATTTTGTAGGGTACACCCTTAGTACACCCTTAGAATTTTTTCGATAGATCACATATTTTGAAATAACTCGAACTGTTTGGGGTTTACGTAAAAAACGTATAGAATATAAAAGAAAGAACAGAAAACGCGCGTTCTATTAAGCTATAGAAAATTGAAATTGGACTAATTATAGATGTAGGAGTGTAAAGTCTTATGCATTAATTTCTTTCATAATTTTTTAATTTACTTCACAGGTATTTGAATTATTGGAAAGATGATGACAGTATGAGATAGACATTATCAAACTTTATAACTTTACTTCTATACAATGTTCCTGTAGGACTAATACTTACTTAGTAAAATGGGAAAACCTTTTTCGATCTCAATTCTGGTGGAATTTACGTGCCACAAAATGGAAAATCCAAATATTATGGTAATAACAAAACTAATTCCAGATTCGTGTTCAGCATGACTGGAAATCTCATTGTACCAATTTTCATGAGATTCGGAGGTGTGAAAATTTTCGTGAAATTTTGTACCCTTAGAATTTTTTTGATGAATCACATATTTTGAAATAACTTGAAATGTTTGGGGTTTACGTAAAAAACGTATATAATGTAAATGAAAGAACAGGAGACGTTGGTTATATTGAGCTTTAATGAAATTGAATTGGAATGTAAATATAGATGTAGGAGTGTAAAGTATTATGCATTAATTTCTTTCATAAAATTATATTTTTCTTCATAGGTATTTGAGTTATTGAAAAGATGATGATAATATGAGATATACATTAACAAACTTCATAACCATACCTTTACCTTTTTCTATACAATGTTCCTGTAGGACTAATATTTACGTAGTAAAATGGAAAAACCTTTTTCGACCTCAATTCTGGTGGAATTTACGGGCCACAAAATTTCACTCATACCAAAGTAGATTCATGACACATAGATAGCAAGCCAAAGTAGCACCAGGGACTGATACTGATAGGCTGATGGGGGCTAAGTGGGGGAGGAGGGTGTGATGGGGGCAAAGTGGAGGGAGGGGGGGTCCTATACTCACCTATCCTATACTTACCTATCCTATACTCACCTGTGTCCTATGCTTCCCACAGGTACGTAATAATATTCTCTGCCTTCGTGCTGGTTCATTCCACGTCTGAAGTTGGTGGAATGCTGCTCACCTTACGCTGCGTGGAGTCCAAGGATAAGGCGATGGCGCTCGGACTCATCTCAGTGGCTATTGGACTGTTGAGTGAGTGTGTGTGTGTGTGTGTGTGTGTGTGCGTGTGTGTTTGTGTGTGTGTGTGTGTGTGTGTGTGTGTGTGTGTGTGTGTGTGTGTGTGTGTGTGTGTGTGTGTGTGTGCTTTGTTTTCCATATCAATTGTTTATAACCATTACAACTTTCTACATCATTCATCACCATTCCTCATTCATCACTTCCACCCATTTCCTTCATTCCTCACCCACCATCACCACCATCATCATCACCCATTCCCCATCATCATTCTTACCCTCTCCCCCTCCCCCCCGTACAGGTAACGTGCCGTGCCCCATTATTTACGGCGCCGTGGTGGACTCCGCGTGTATTCAGTGGAAGGAGACTTGCAGGCGGGCTGGAGCTTGTCAATTGTATGATTCTGATGCATTTAGAATATTTTTCCATGGTAAGTAAGGAGGAGGAGGAGAAGAAGGAAGAGGAGGAGGAGGAGGAGGAGGAGGAAGATGATGAATTGATTGTATAGAAGTTTAAGTTTGTTTAATTAAGTTTGTTTTTTCTTCTTGTTTTGTACTTTATTATTTTTTTATTGATTTCTCTCTCATTTATATATGTTCTTCTTTTTTCTCTCCTCTCCTCCTCCTCCTCCTCTTCGTCGTCTTCTTTTCTTCCTTGTTTGAAAATTTTGACTTCTTATGATTGAATGTTATGTTGAGAATAATACTATCTCCTCCTCCTCCTCCTCCTCCTCCTCCTCCTCCTCCTCCTCCTCCTCCTCCACACAGGCATGACAGGAGCGGTGATGCTGGTCGCTTTCTTAGTGGATCTCTGCGTGTGGTATCTAGCTAAATCAGTGTCCTTTGAAGATCACGCCTCCTCCACCTCCTCCACCCACTCGTTGGGGAAGACTCCATCCACACCTGACGCCCCCCAACCCTTCCCCGCCCCCACCACGGCCTCCACCAGCCAGGAGTCCACCCCAATGCTGCCCCAAGTGGAGACCTCGTTCATGGCAGGGCAAGGGAAGGTGGAGGAAGGTGGAAGGGAAGGTGAGGGAGGTAGTAGTAGAAGAGAAGGTAGTGTTGGTGGTGGTGGTGGTGATTAACGTTAGTAAGGTTATTATTATTATTATTATTATTATTATTATTGTTGTTGTTTTTTATCGTTATTATTATTTTTTTTATGTTAAGAATGTTTAGGGAAGGAAAAAAAATGGGGAGGTTTTGTATGTTTCTATGTAATGATTTTTTTTTTTTTTTTTAATTATTATTATTATTTTTTTTGCTTAGCTTTCTCTCACTTCATTTTGTTTTGTTTTGTTTTTGTTTTTATCTATCTATCTATCTATTTATTTAGTTAGTTATTTTAGTTAGTTAGTTAATTAATTAATTAGTTTTTTTTTTTTTTACGTGGTCTCTTTTTTTTTATGCTATTTATTTGTGTTGTTTAGTTTGTTATTTTGTGAAATTATTACAATTGTTGATATTATTAGTTTCGTTTTGCTCTATAGTTTTTAGCAATTATTACAATATATTAGATAACAATTCATATATGTTTGTATCCTCTTGTTATTATTAGTATCATTATTATTATTATTATTATTATTATTATTATTATTATTATTATTATTATTATTATTATTACTATTACTATCATTATTAATCTTTTATCTCGCTTCCATTCTTCTCTGCATATTATTACGATCATCATCATCACTATCAGCATCACCACCTCCGCCATTTTTTATCATCATCGTCATCATCAATATTTTAATTATTACGTATATCTTTGTACTATTTTTACGCTCATTCGTGTCCTTATTATTTTTGGCTTCTTATATAACTACGTACTTTTTAAATCTATTTTTATAAGCGCAACAATATATTAGTGGGTGAAACTTTTTATTTTTATTTATTTTATTTTTTTTTAGCAGTGAGAAAAAAAAAGGATAAAAAAAATAATAATTGTAACATAGATTCTGATTTGAGCTTTTTTTTCTTCCACATTCTAAGTTGAAATGGAAAGAAAGTGGAAGGGTGGAAGGGAGACTTATGTAAGTATGATGACATATGGAATTTTTATATAATTTTTTTTATAATGTATGAATAATATGATGTAAATACGTATACTGTGCTTTTGATAATACATTTGGGATTAAATACATTTGTCTCTTAACATTGACCGGGTTAAATACATTTGTCTATTGATATTCGTGGGATTAAAATACATTTGTTCATTCTTCCAAGTCTAAAACACTAACTTACATATTACGATCCATTTTCTTCAACACTTTTCCACTTATGCGAATTACACTCCTATTTTGTACTCTACTGATGTCTTTGAATATCTCTCTTGGCTCTGGTTTTGCCGTTCTTTCACAAAACTCAATATATACTATAACTAACTATTCTTTCCCTCATTATACTTTGTCGAGTGTGAGTGACGTAATCTCATTGTTTCTTCGAGAATAAGTGATGTAAACGAGGAACTATTAACTATAATGACTAACTAATAATGTTATAACTTGTTCTCTGAGATTACTTTATAGAGATGCAACGAAGGATTATAAGTAACATAGAAATATTGTGATGCGAGTATAAGTGAAGTGACAGCTTGTGTTTGTGAATATAAGTGATATAATCAGGAGTGTTAATTCATAGCCAGCTTATTTTTCTTCATATAAACAATGTAATTATGAGATTATTAATGATGTGTTGATTTTTGTTTAATGTTTTATTGATCTGATGTTCAATTTTGGTGACGACAAAAATTTATTTTTTTTAAACATTATGGATGAATTTAATTAATTTCTGTACTGAATTACTTGGCAATATATATATATATTTTGATATCAAAATACGATAATTATATATATTAAGAACTACTAAACAATAAGTGAAATTATTGTTAATAATTTGGAGACTATGTGAAATGAATAAGAGACAGACTATGATTCATATATAGAAAATATTTTTATGAATTTATTGATATATTTTTCTGGAAATCAGAAGCTGATTACTAGAACCAAAACAACGAATTAAATATATAAAACTATTACAATTAGTGACGTATTAATTAACTCTAATAGTCACGTCATCTAATTCCAAACAAGTTAATTAGTGGTATTATTTACGTTTTTTTTAGTATATATATATTTTAATTGTTTATTTTATTTCATATTTTGGTGGCATCGCAAAACATATAATTAGTAAGATGTATAACAACAAAGATATGGTCGTGATTATTTATTTTTATACATTTTAATTTCATGGCAACACAAAATAAAAAGAAAAAATATAGGAAAGTGAAACACGATTGTAAGTTGTTGGAAATTTTGAAACAAACTTAATGGAAGGCAGCTCTCTCTCTCTCTCTCTCTCTCTCTCTCTCTCTCTCTCTCTCTCTCTCTCTCTCTCTCTCTCTCTCTCTCTCTCTCTCTCTCTCTCTCTCTCTCTCTCTCTCTCTCTCTCTCTAATGTCTGCCGCTCTTTGAGCGTAATAAATTGATAAAACAAAACAAAAAATCTCTCTCTCTCTCTCTCTCTCTCTCTCTCTCTCTCTCTCTCTCTCTCTCTCTCTCTCTCTCTCTCTCTCTCTCTCTCTCTCTCTCTCTCTCTCTCTCTCTCTCTCTCTCTCTCTCTCTCTTTAATGGTGTACTTAATGATTACATAAAAACAACATTTATTAACAGCCTCTACTTTGTGTCTTCATTTTCTTCTTCTTCTTCTTCTTCTTTTATTATTATTATTATTATTATTATTATTATTATTATTATTATTATTATTATGCTTTTTATTCTTATTAATTATTTTAATTTCTTTACATACTTAACTACTACTACTACTACTACTACTATCTCTACCACTACTACCACCACCACTACTACTACTACTACTACTACTACTACTACTACTACTACTACTACTACTACTACTACTACTGCTACTGCTGCTACTACTACTACTACTACTACTACTACTACTACTACTACTACTACTACTACTACTACTACTGTAAATAAGTGTATATGAATGTCTCGAAGAATTAATACGAACATTTTTCTTAGAGTTAATGTGGGACCAATATTTTTGTATGTAAATAAAGCATTGTTTCCTAATTACTGGAGGGTAATTGACCTTATTATATTTATCTTTTTTTATGTATTTATTTTACTTTATTACGTAAGTGGAAATAGTAAGAAAATATAAATGTTAATTGTATTTTTTATTTTTTTCATGCATTGTAATTGGTATGAAGAACAGAGGGAAGGAAGGAAATGGATGCGTGATTGAATGTAGTGTATGTTGTATATATTTTGAGTTTAGTTGAGTTTAAGATACGGTTTTGCGCACAGTGGTAATGTCCCCTACTTGATTGCAATTGCTGAAATGATACGAGTAATAATAATAGTAATAATAACAATAATAATAATGTTACGAAAGGAGGGAGTGGTTATGTTTGTAGGTACTATGTAGGAAGGTTTTGGCGGGATGTTTGGCTTTTTGTTTTCGCGGGCTTGCCTTGAGGCACGTCACTGTGTCGTCAGGGCCAGGACCAGTTAGCCCGCCACTCGATTGGGACAGATATTACTCTCGTGTTTTTTCCCGCCTGTGTTTATGTGTACTTGTAAAGAAAGGAATTACTGGTATCACTTTGTGTTATCGTAGAAGACGAGGAGCACAAGCTGCCTATGTAACTTGTGGTGACTAATAAGTTTAGCGGAAATAAAAGTGTTAAAAGAAAAGAAGCGTTCCTTCTTAACACTTATTTCCGCTAAACTTAGTTACCACAAGTTACATAGGCAGCTTGTGCTCCTCGTCTTCTGCGATACCACAAAGTGATACCACTAACTCCTTTCTTTACAAGCACACATAAACACAGGCGGGAAAACAGTTCAAAACATGAGAGACTGGCCTCGGCGTCGCGTGATTGGAGGTCTGTTTACGTTTTGGACTTAGAGGTGCGCCGCGACGCTACACAGTGCCTGGTGTGTCTCAACAGGAAAGCCACGCAAACATCCCGCCAAAACCTTCCTACATAGTACGTAAGTACAAACATAAGCATTCCATCCTTTCGTAACAATAACAATAATAGTAACAATAATAATATAGATAATAAAAACAATGATAGTAACAAGTATAGTGATAATAATGATGATACTGATAGTAATAAGAAAAAAAACATTACGCACAATATTGAAGTAGAAAATAAA
>JAXIVD010007565.1:0-2500 GCA_036785275.1 Cancer borealis
ATGCTAATTACGGGCAAGTTGTAGCAGAGACCACGTTCTTGTGACCCTCGAGGCAGGAACCCGAAACATGCATGGCCAATGTAGAGTGTAGTTGAGGCGAAGCGGAAGAGGATTAGGGAGGAACAGGGAGGAGGAGGAGGAGGAGGAGGAGGGAGGAGGAGGAGGAGGAGGAGGAGGAGGAGGAGGAGGAGTAAAAGGAGGAACGTAGAAATTTAAGAATATAGGAGGAACAAGAAGTGAGAACATCATATCTTTATGGAAAACAATATACGGACGTTTTCATAGAGCAGAGAAGAAGGAAATATGCACATTGATCGCATTAAAAATAGCCTTTGTTGTACTAATTCAAACCTTAGATTTTAACGGCAGGTAAGAAAATATGGGTTAAGACGAGGAGAAATCAATCGATGCACATCTACACGAAAATAATGAATAATGATTGTTAGTGGAGGAGGAGGAGAAAAAGAAGGAGGAGGGGAAAAATATAGTATTTCCACTTGGCGATGGAATCTAGTCGGTATTGAGAAGGACAAATGAGGTGTGTACAGTACCTTGAGGGACGGGCGGGGTAGAATGACGTGGAAATGAAGAAAAGGACAAGGTGAAGTTAGCACTGCATTCCTCCGGGCGATGAGATGCGTGCTGTTTGGAGAGGAGGGATGGTATGTGTTGAACCTGCATTGGTCTGGTAGGAAAGGAATAGAGCACAGTGGAATGGGACATGAGAGATACAATAGATAAGGATGGGTTTTACTTTGAAGATATAGATACGTGTGGAGAGAGAGAAAGAGAGAGAGAGAGAGAGAGAGAGAGAGAGAGAGAGAGAGAGTAGAGAGAGAGAGAGAGAGAGAGAGAGGAGAGAGAGAGAGAGAGACAGAGACAGAGACAGAGACAGAGAGAGAGAGAGAGAGAGAGAGCTAAGAAATTACTTTTTAATGAGAGGACGTTTTGTATAAAGCAAACATGCACCGCCAGTATAAATTATGGTAGAAATACATGAAAGTGAACTCACAGATGACTAACGAAAGTATACATTAAACACACACACACACACACACACACACACACACACACACACACAACACACACACACACACACTACTAACCCTCCACTTAACTCATTTATGTTCATCCTTTAAAAAATTTCACAGTCATGGAATCCAAAACTGTGTGCATAGTAATAACCGTTTACACTCAGATGCCATGTAATTTCTGGGATTATTAAAGATAAATCCAGCCACTGTCATCTCTTTTGAGCAAGTGTTGCGGGGGGGGGGGGCGATAGGGGAGGAGTACGGAGGGAGACACACCTGGCAAGAATCAATAAAGTGTCGTGCAGGTAGAGGTAATGAGCACCTTCTGCCCAGGTAATGACGCCCACGACACCTGCGTCTGGAATCCACTGTGCACGCCCCCAGGCAGAGGAGGTGTGAGTCGTGTGTTGTGTGAGGCAGCTGGTGTCTTCTTTTGACCTCTTATTCATTTTATTCATCTCTGCTGCTTTGAGTCTTCCACTGTTTTCTTTTCCTTTCATAAATTTTGTTTTTGTTTTTCTTCTTCTTCTCCGAGTTTTTTTTTTCTTCCATATTCTCTATTTTATCTCTTCCATCCTTCAAATTACCTATTATTACCTTTATCATTCTTCTCGTGGTCGTCCCCATAGTTTATATACACAGTCCACCTCCTCCTCCTCCCTCCTCCTCCTCCTCCTCCTCCTCCTCCTCCTCCTCCTCCTCCTCCTCCTCCTCCTCTTCATATTGCAGGTGTTGCTTCATAAAACAGCCAGGATATATGACCTGATATGACTCACCTAAAATTACCCGAAGACCTTAACTCACCGTCTTTGTCTGTCTGGTGGAAGGTGCGTCTTGTTCTCTTATTAGCTGTCCGCAGTATATTAATTTCGTCTTTTATCTGCACGTTAAAGAAGGAGCACCACATTCTATTCTATTTATTTATTGTTTCTGTTTTTTTATTATGATTGTTTTTGCCTTGACGTGTCCGCGGGCTGTTGAGAAAAGAAAAAGTCACCGTTAATCCTCAATAGCTTCGTCCTCCTCTTGGTTTCTCTCGTCCTTCTCCTCATGCCAGTCTTCTTCTCTCTCGTCCTTGTTCACCTTCTCTTCTTCCTCTTCCTCTTTTCCTCTTCCTTCAGCCACGCCTTTAAACTTAACACAATCTCCTTCGCTTCTGAGCCGCTGTTCCGTGACATATAAACTTGTATCCTTCATGCTCTATTGGCCCCTCAGGTGATGGTGCCCTCTGTCAAGTGTAAAAATGTTCTGATGCTCGACTTTTGATTTTTGGTACGTGTGTGTGTGTGTGTGTGTGTGTGTGTGTGTGTGTGTGTGTGTGTATGTGTGTGTGTGTATGTGTGTGTGTGTGTGTGTGTGTGTGTGTGTGTGTGTGTGTGTGTGTGTGTGTGTGTGTGTGTGTGTGTGTGTGTGTGTGTGTGTAATCGCTTTGTATTTAAGTAAGGGTATATGTTTGTCTGTTTTTT
>JAXIVD010007566.1:2500-5000 GCA_036785275.1 Cancer borealis
CCAACGACTCGACGGCTTCAAGGAGAACACCATCTGTGCTCAGCAAACCTCACCCACCGATAGATGCCTCGTATGTACAGTATATTAATGCAGATGGTAGAGTATAAGAAATACTAAAATGTTTATTTTTTTCTCTCTCCAAAGATGTGTTGTTTTAGGGGATAGTGGGAAAGTTGCATTTTTTCTCTACCTATCTATTTATCTATCTATTTATCGAAGGATGTGTTGTGATCAGGATTATAGAATGTGAAAGAGGGGATGGGAAGGTAGTGGTTGAGACTTAAAGTGGAAGGATATAGTCAGTTGTTAAGCATGGGAGAGTGGATGTTGTTGTTAGTTAGTTAGTTATATGTAGTAACAGTCTTATACTATTGACTTGCTAGTTTCATCTACTTAGGTTGTATCTTTTTCATCGTAGTGCACTAGATTAAGCGTGAGGGTGGATGATAAGATACGATCAAGGAAGTAAGGGAAAGAGAATATAGTTTAAAATAGAATTACCATATACTGAGAAGGGTGTGAAGAGAAAGAAAAAAAAAGTGAAGCAAGGAAATGTGAGCATATAAATCATGTAGATGTTTTTGTTTTCTTTCTTTTTTTCCTTCTATTATATTCTTGATTGACACATTTCAAAGGTATAAAAAGAAGTATTGAAAAAGTAAGTTCATCTGTAGTTAAAGGCATAAGATCACAGCGGAGGCATTAAGAGATTGAGAGAGTATATACAAGGAAGAAAGAAGAGAGTATGTGTGAGAAGCTTCGTAAGAACTTGAGGGAAAAGTTTAATGGGAATTAACAAAATTGTTGTTGAGAGAAGTAATAAAAGAAAGTGTTGAGTTCAAGTTTAAAAGTCCGTAAAGAAGGGTATAAAAGAAATCCAATGAATAAGAGAAAGATTGAAACACTTCTAGAAACAGTGTTATAAAGGAATTGTGGAGAAATAGAATCAAGGTGTAGTGATAGGCATGTATATCCAGGTTGCATTGTATTATACACCACCAAGATACTGTATCATTATATACCTGACTGATGTATGTCTATCCTCCTAATGCAGCTGGAAGAGATGAGTGGGGGAGGACTGCTGTGTGAGTGGGCTGGCCGATGGGAGGTAGTGGGCGTAGCCATGTCCCACACGGGCTGCTACCAAGGTTCAAGGCCACGCCTCTATGACGACATCACTTCCAACACCGTTAAGTGGATCAAAAAGACGATCGCAGCCTTCCAGCGTAACTCATAACCCTTAAGTATAAGTGACCACCACCTCACAGTGTAGAGACAGGGTAGGAACAAACACGAATGGCAGTGGTAAGGATTATTTACTTTCTTCTTCATCTTTGTGAGAATTATCAAGCATAGATTTGTTACTCTAAGAGGCACAAATCGTACGATGTACTTTAATCTAATGTTGATTCATTGTATTTTTTTTTTCACTTAGCTTCCAAGGTTCTCCGTTTAGAAGAGGACTTATTCATTATAGAGTTTCCGCCCTAACGAGGGAGCGGCAGGAGGAGTGAGAGGGCCTGACGTGTCCTGAAGGTGAAGTGAAGCCTTCCATAATACTCGCACACCACCACACTCGATGGCTGGTGTTTAGTCACATATCAAATTCAGTATTGTATTCACCATTCTATCAAATTATCCCCAGAACAACCATATCACATACATATCTCAAATTCTGTATAGGGTTGGTAAATGGCATAGTGGTTTATATATGAATTATTGTTGGCCTTGTAGAGAATTATCTAATGTGAAATATATGTATGAAAGGTATTTGAGTTGATGATAGAGAGAAAAAAAACTCTAAAACGGAAGAAAAAAAAAATCTAACTACGACACTGTCCTAAAACAAAGTCATATTTATGTTTAAAAATATCTGATGTATATTTCTCTTAATTTGTAAAAGAGAGTTTATACATAGTGCTTAGTTTATGTGCAATTCCAAACTCAAGTGCAAGGCTCCCTCGTGCTGGTGGGGCAGAGAGAGACGCCCACATGAAGTAACAGTGTTGTCCTAGTGGTAGACTATATATAGCTAGAGGGGCGCCGCGCCTCAACCCTGCCGCTTGCACTCCGGGGGTCCAGTTGGCACCCTCCCTACTGCAGTCACGCCCGTTCCTGGGATGGTCTGGCGTGCCCAAGACCACGTGCCGCTGCAGGTCCCCCTAGCTGCTGCATCTAGGTACTCGGTGTATTAGTCGACCTGGCTACGTGGAGAAGTGTGATTGTTAAGTGGATGGTGTGTGTCCTCGCGGTTCAATGGCTGCCTCTCGCGGGTGGTTCATGTTTATATGTGCATTCAAGTGTAGCGATACCGACGTGCTGAACCATAGATCGCCACCCAACGATATTATGGCTGATATAGATATATTTACTATATTTCAGTGACATCTATGGTTCATGGCTGCTTTGTCATTGATTAAACAGACATGTCACTTATAAATGTTGTACAGAAATCTTTAATTTGCTTTGGTGAAGCATGAAACATCTCTGACTTCAGAGA
>JAXIVD010007566.1:10000-19717 GCA_036785275.1 Cancer borealis
TCATGAACATGTGACAAATGCTGCCTGTAATGTATAAATCAATATGTAAATTGGTTTGTGTATAAATAATAACTATGTTTGATGGTTGCGAGTTTTTCTTCAACCTGAAACGCACAACACAACATGCATGGTCTCGTCTATAGCAGCAGCAGCAGGATAGCAACAACCTCGTTAGACACAAAACAAAAAAAAGGTATGGTGATTAACTGTTTCTCATTCCTACTGTTCAGGTTTGTTATTAGAACATATTCATAAGGTGTAGTTTAATCATTTTTCTTATTTTTCTTGCCTAACTTAATATTAAATTACTTAAATAGATGTCGGAGCCTTGGTAAGTATGTAGTGTTCCTTCCTTGGTATACTTCCAGTGGTAAGGTTTTGGGATATATAACCGAATTTTCGGTCTCTAATCGCTTCATAGTAATACATGATAATAAAAAAGATATATGCGATTCACTCTGAACTGAAAAATTGAATCCTTACCCAAAAACGGAATCTGAACCAAAAAAAAAATAGAATCCGGATTAAAATAACAGAATCCGGATTTACCTTCCAGAACGGCGCCACTTGTTTACATTCTTGTGCGCGGGGCTAGACGTGTTGTCGTGTTAGTGTTGATTAAGTTGTCATGGACCTTCCGTGCCTTCCCCGCCCTTTTACAACCTACAACCTCACCTTATAACACTGACCATACTCTAGGTAAGTCACCCACCATTCACCTTTACTTACCTGTGTTATATGGAGGTAAATATAAACAGGTGAAGGTGTAATATAAGGTTACTGACCTGCTACTCATATCAACTTTTTTTTTTTGTTATTTTCCTTAGTTTACTTCGTGTAATTTAGAGAGTGTTCGTGATACGTGTGGTGGTCCACCGGTGCTGCAATCCTGAAGGTGTTCGTGTGTTGGTGTGTGAGCCTTAACTGGTCTGGCACTTGAGTCAGGTCTGTGGTTTGCTGTATCGTGTGTAGCCAGGAACTGAAGATTGGTCTGGGAGCATCTGTACAAAGTTGTCCAGTTCACTCTTGAATGTATCAACTGAACAGCCTGTGAGGTCCGTTATTTTATTTGAGGGCATTGAGGATGACAGGGTCGTTATGGGACAAGGTAGACGCAAGGACGGTCTTGTCTTGATCCTTTGTGGTGCTTGAGTTGGGAGGGTCTGCCAGTCTGCCTCTCACATGTACGCCCAGTGCGAGGGTTTAGTGTGGGACGTAGTAAGGAGGGAGTGGGATCTGGTAATAACATTTCCAACATTTTTCACACATTATCGTCCGGTACCTCTCTCCTCTGTTGGGAATAGTCACAATATGTTTATGAGCTCCCAATAGGTGTAACTGATTTTTCTTGTGAAGTTCCCTTGCACTGCCTCGAGCTGCTGTATGTCACTAGCTTGATGGGATGATCAAAACTGGCTGCAGTAGTCTAAGACAAGTTGTACAAGAGCCTTCCACAAAGTAAGCATGAGGTGCTTGTCCCTTGATTTGAAGGTCCTGAGTACCCATCCTGCCATTTGTTTTGCCTTGTTAGTTGTGATGGAGATGTGGAGTTTGAAGGTGTGGCATCCTGGCTCAGGGTAACTCCAAGGCACTTGACAGCTGGTTTAAACGGTATAGTCTGGCCTCCTTCTGTGTATTCTGCACTGGATTCTTTGATAATTGTGTTTGGGCCGTACCTCAGCAATTCAAATTTTTCTTCGTTGAAATACATGTTATTTTGCCTGGCCCAATTAAAGATCTTTTGCAGGGTGGTTTGTAGGTGTTGTACATCTGCCTCACTGTTGATGCTGTGGCTGAGGATTGTGTCATTAGCAAAGGAGGAGAGATGGGAGCTGCCCGTACTACTGGCAATGTCTCCCATCAGCACCAGGAAGAGTAGAGGTTCCAGTACTGACCTCTGGGGTACTCTGGTAATGACTGGTGACTTTTCAGACTTGCATCCATTGAGAGTCACTAATTCTCTCCCTTGTGGATTGGAGTTATTGTTGTCTCTTTGAGTGTGGGTGGTATTACACCTGTGGTATGGCACCACATTATACAGAGAGGGAGTGCCAATGAGTGCCATCAGGTTCGGCAGCAGAGTTTGTTCTAAGTTCAGTGATTGCTTTTACCACGTCCTCTCTGGTGAACTGCATGTTTTTGTTTGTTGGTGGCCATCCACTGTGAAGGTCTGGGTGAGTTTTAAAGTTTTCATACTAATTATCGTATTTTTTAAAGGGTATCACGTATTCATTTATTTTTTTATGGCTACATAGCATGCATGACAGGCTTAGAGACGTACTGTCTTTATCTATCGTAATTGATTTATAAAGTTTTCTTCAAGACCAAAAATAAGATAAAGATGAAATAACAGATATATGGATATTCTAACACTGTTAACTATTTTCAGTAATAATGTAGCGGGTTGATGAATGATGATGATGATGATAACCTGAGGAGCATCTAGATAATAATGATGACTCAAGATGAAGAGGATCTGGAGGAGGAGTTAAAATGCTTAGACATACGTGAAGACCAAGGGGCGGAGGACAGTGATGTGACCCCCATCAACACCCCCCCCTGCAGCCCCCCGGTCCTCTACGTGAAGAAGTACCCTCCCTTTAGACCCTTTGAAGAGAGATACAAAGAGACAGAAAGGTAATGGAGTATTAACTTGAATTTGAACTTTTTTTATTTTATTTATCCTTTTATTTTTTCTTTAAGTGTAATATTCATGATTGCATCTTAAGGCTGGGAGCAGGCAAGTGACTTTATGTCCACGTTGCTGAAGAGTTTTTAAGTGTCTGTGTCTTGACTGAGCCACGCTACAGTATCCCATCCCGTGGCTTCCCAAGATAATAATTATATGTGCAGAAATTTTTATTACAGTTTATTTACAACACTTTCTTGGAATATTATAGTGTGTGTGTGTGTGTGTGTGTGTGTGTGTGTGTGTGTGTGTGTGTGTTACAAGGAGGTAATCATTGTAGATATAATGTTCTGACAGGTAATTAATGTTGACCTTCTAAGAGAGTGAGCCTTGATTTGGGATGACAAAACCATGCTGGAAGGAAGACTGACTGTGTTATGTCAACTTAGATTATACAAGACTGTGTTATGTCAACTTAGATTGTACAAGATTGTGTTACACCAACTTAGATTGTACAAGACTGTAACGCCAACTTTTTTTCTTTCTTTTCTATATCATAAACCGTTAGTGCCAGTATGCTTTTATGGAGGCACAGATGGACTTGCCTCTTGCCTGTTATTTAGTGTGGTTTTTTTTAGATTTTTTATAGTGATGCCTCGAATATTTACATTCTCTCTTAAATATGTTGAGAACTAGAGAGACTTATTGCTACTAAAGCCTCAGATGCATATAAACATTGTAAGTCCCGTCTGAGGACGGTATAGCAGCAATTTGGGTATTCCTTGGCCACTCGGCAGTGATATCAAAGAATAAAAGTGGCCAGCGTATATTGGGGGATCGAACCCGGGACCCTAGGTTTGCATACCCGAACGCTAGACCACTGTACCACCGCCTCCCCACTTGAACTGTAGACATTGTTAGTGTGGCGAAGAGAAAAATGTGACTTGTTGCTTCACCAACGTTTGGTATGTGACTGCCAGGCAGTCTGTCAGATGTCAGTGAGGCCACATGCCCGTCACTAAGCCACAGTCGCTCGTGTGCGCAGGTCCTTGACACAAAGCCACGCCACACTGTGGCGGGGATCAGTGACAGCCCACCATAGTGGCTCATGTGTGCAGCTTCACATCTAAACAATGGAAACCAATGGGAAGCCACATTCCCACCACACACCAATGCAACGATGTGTCACCACAGAGTCGCTTGTCTGCTCCCAGCCTAAAGGTTGATGTGACACGTTTTTCAATGCATTTTTATCTATATAAGTATTCTTTGCCATTTGTTCATAGCAAACTTACTAATACATTGCATCTTAGTTTATTTTCTTTCCCTTTTAATTTTTAGTGTTTAAATTCAAATGCATTTTGCTGCATATTATATTGTTACATTTTCTGTTCCGTTTGTTTGTTTCTTATTCTTCTTCATTATCTGTTCCTCCTCCTCTTGTTCATGTTACCATGGGTTGTGTTTTGCAGGCACTCAAGACTGGATGACTTTGACAGCAGAAGTGAATCTTCGCTGTCTTGGGGAGACGATGAGTTTGAGGGTGAAGCCACACGACAAGTTGGAGCATTGTTTGACCAGCTTGATTCCCTACTATACAAAGAAGGAAACCCACTGTCTCCCATACCCTACTCCTTACAAACAAAAAATGCCTCTACCTCCCCAATCTTTATTAAAAATTTTGACCACTCCCTGAAATCTGTTATTGGAGACATTGAGGAAGGAATTTCAAAGAATGCTTTCCACAACCTTTCAAGACTTTCTAGTACCAGTGAATCAGAGAGTTCTTCGAGTACAGGAGACCAAGTCATTGATGTAGAAGATGTTGCTTCGGAGATTTTTTTTGACAGTGGCAGATTGATCACACACAGCGGCCCGGCCCCTCACCAGCCTACACCAGAACTACAGGAGGAATGCTTAGATTGGGTGGACCAGTTTCCTCATTTCAGGTGAGAATATATGTATAAAAACTTTCCTTATAGATTTAATTAATATGCAGCACAGTGATGTAGTGGTAGTGTATTCAACGCATAATTGAGGTGTACTGAGTTTGAATCTTAAGTTGGGTGGAGATGTAATAGGTTTGTCTTCTTAAACGCTAAGCAGAAAATAGGTATGGGATGTAAGCTGAGGAGTTGTAACCTTGCAATCCCATCAGGAGTGGAAGGCTAGGAATCCTGCCCCTCCTGTATGTGTGAGTGGATATAAAGATAAGAATGTAAAATGTTTAATAACTAATAATTTACTTAATTCCAAAAAAAATTCCCTACTTAGATATCTCACTCATATTGTTTTCTTGATCATTTTTCCCTTTTTTTTTTTTAACAACCTGTGTCATTAAATTAGATGTCACACATGACCCATTCTTAATTACCTGCCATTACCATTCATTTACATCCTCCTTCCTCATTCTTTCTCTTAGATCAGAAATGACTTAACTGTTCATTATTTTGTTCTTTTTTCAGGGCCAGAGGATATCAGGTGTCCTCTGGTATGCTGAACATCCTTGACCACTGTTTAGACGCAGAAGTTTTGTAAGTATAGATAGATAGATATATATAGATGAATATTGCATTCACTCTCAGAACCTCCTTCGTGAAAAGTAAGACTGAATGAAAAAGGTGTGTTACTTGTGTCTCGGAAAAAATGTGATATGTAGTCGACAAGTTTTTACATCTTTATAAACACAGATATAATTTTTTTTATTTCTATTTTTATTTCACGAATGTTAACACTCGGAGTCACAGCATTGCAGAGACACAGTTTTTAAAAATAAAAACACTTTGACAAAACATTCATTATATATTACAGGCCATGATTGTTTTTTCTTAAGGCTGGGTGGGTGAGAGAGAGAAAGAGAGGGAGAGGGAGAGAGAGAGAGAGAATGATGATGACAAAAAATATAATCTTCATTATGACAGATTCTGATGCATTCTTTTTTGTCTCCAGGTCTCAAGAGAGTAATGATGTCGGTGAAGAAGAAATAATTGCTCAACACGGTGATTTCTACCACCTCCTCCCCCTTGTAACCTGCACCAGTGCCAACCAGACCAAGGAGAGAGCCAACCCAAAGAGGGAGGCTCCAAGTAGCAGAGTCTGTAGTGGATCCAATGACCCAGAAGTTTTGAAAGAGCAAGTCCTCATAATGCTTTTTGACAAACTGTGGTCGTCCATGACAGGGGTAATCGAGCCTCTTCTTCACCAGTACGCCAAGTATGTGATAGAACAGTCAGTGCAGTACTCCTCTCTCTCGCGGGAGTCCAGTACCAGAGGATCTAGAGTAGGGAACCAGATGTTTCATAGGAAAGTGAGTGAGGACTTAGTTAGGACCAAACCAAAGTTTCCAGTAGTGCCGTCAGATGCCTTACACAGACCTATTAGTGGAGCGTACATGAGGAACCACAGTGCAAACAGGCCTCTTAGCAGTATACGCCGGCCTCTCAGTGCTGTAAACAGACTCCAAAGTGCTGCCTCTGTGCCGGACATACACCAAGAGGAGCTAGAAGACTTGCTACACGTCTCCCCCAAGGTCCTACAAAGCCTCGAGGACAGAGACAGAGGGAGGAGCCGCACTTCCTCGGCCTCAACCACAAGAGGGTCTTCGGCACAGTCTTTCAAGTCACAAATTTCCCTCCCCTCCCTTACAACACCAAGGACACCTGTACATAGGCCGGTGTCGTCTAAAACTGCCAACCATCTCCTCACACCCATGAAAGTGGAGACTCTCGCTGCAGGAATGGAACAGCGACCAGCATCTACCTCATCTTATCATTCCCGTGCCAGGTTAGTTAGCTTTTTTTTTTTTTTTTTACATTGTACTGAAAGATAAATCAAGTGTTGTGTTCTAGCATCACTCACTCACACTGGGAAGGGAAGGGAAGGAGGAAAAGATAGTTGTGGGTTGTATTGTCTCCAGAAACTCTCTTTGTGTGTTGAAAATGCTAAGAACACATTTGTATTGTAATGGGAACAAATGGCGGGGGGTTTTCTCTCTCTCTCTCCATGTCTCCCTTTCTTTTTTTCTGTCCTTTTATTTATTTATTTTTTTTTTTTTTTTGTGCAATATGCTTTACACATCCCGTTTATAGATTCCAGGAAAAATTTCAACACCTCAGCCGGCAGGGAACCATTCAGGAGTCTCGAATGGATGGCCAGGAGGTGGAGGTGGAGGAGGAGGCCAGCTCAGTGTGGTCACGGCACATCTCCTTCCTCCCACCTATTGCCGACAACAGCGAAACTACTTCATGCAAGGTACAAAATAATCTGAATGGAATACTCGCACAAATAAGGAGAAAAACAGAAGATAGAAACTTCTTTGGCATCATTTAATTTTGGTTCTTTATGTCACCGATAAAGACAGTAAGGGGAACATAACACATTTATTCATTTATCAACAAGACTAAGACCACCATGTGTGAGCATATAGTGACATGTACAGTAGGTGTTGACAATTACCTTACGTACTTGCAGAGTAATGTAGGCCAGCATGGAGGGAGGGCAGCTGTTATAGCCAAAAGAAGGGTTTCAACTGAGGGAACTCTTTCTCTTGTTCAAGATGTTGTGAGTAAATGGTGAAAAGGTTTTATAAAGCTTCAAGGTTATTTATTGCTTATACTGTTTTCTCTTGATTTCATGGACTATAAATGGGGGAAGATGGCCTGAAGGAGTACAAATTTTTGAATAGGTAAAGATATAGTTTGAACTTTTTATTTCATTGCAGTGAGTGTCATTTTAGTGTTGAATGGTGGGCGACACTAAAACACATGACTCGCAGTATCCTCATGAAGCATGTTTTCCTTCAGCTATCTATTGAATATCACACACCAGCATTGTGACAAGATGAAGATCACCATTTACATTCAATAAAACAAAAAACGTTCATATGCAACTCAGCATTTCATCAGAGCTGTTTTATTGTTAATGATGTATTTCTGTAATGAAGAGTGTAGAATAACATCTATTTATCACATCTTCCTTAAATTCACAAAACCATTGTCCATGAAAACAAGGGTCTTCAATATGTAATTGCTTTTTATAAACCGTAGTACAGTTTATTTTAAAATCAGATTTTTATAGTGTTTTCTAGCGCTTCATAAAGCAGTAGTAAAAATTCTTAGTATTGCTTATATACAGCGAGTAAACCCTCTCAGTGACAGCAGATTGTGAGCCTCTTATACCACACCAGACACAGTATTGTAGCCAAGTACAGAAGGAAGTGTAGGGATAAAGTCTTCCCTTGATGAAAGTTCTATCCGTACAATATTAAGTGAACATAAGAAAATAAGGAGGCTGCTAAAGGCCAGTTGACCTACACAAGGCTGCTCCTGAAAGTTCTATCTGTACAGTATTAAGTGTATGATAAGCTAGCAAATCATTAAATGTCTCTTACTTATAGATTACTTTCTTCAGTAATACAGACACACATCCATGATATTATTTGCTCATTTCCAAGTAATCCAACCCACCAGTAATTAGTTGATTGTGATGCTCCATTTCATTACAAGACCTAGGGCTCAGTTTGCTTTCTTCATCACATTTCTTTTTCTGTGCCCTGTCAAGAGTATAAAAGACAATGGGTTAGGACATTGAATACCTGTGAAGTAGCTATCTATCAAGGAATTTTGGAAAAGCTTGAAGTGAAAATGAAAGAAGAATCAGAATTGCTAGAGACAGACGACCCCTTGACATAACTAATAAAATACGAACATTCCAGGTGTTGTTTGGTTTTAAATATAGGAAGAAAAGTACACTATAATTCAGTGTACATTTGACGCTAGCATGATTGGATTGATCGTTTTAGCTTGAAATGATACGTATCTTAAACGATGCTATATATATAATTTCTACAATACTCATGTGTGGCGGTGAATGTGGCTAAATTGAATACACTTATGCCAGCAGCAGCCACAGTCCCCGGTCATGACACGGGGACACCCTGCGCTAGCCACTCTTAGTGTTAGAGGCAAACCGCTGTTGGCACCACATCGCCCTCACACACACTCCAGGGCTAGAAAGCACATTTTGGGTAAGCAGTCGTATTTTTGTTTTGCTTAGTTAATAAATGATGTGTATTTTTTAGTATAGAGTAACTACAAGATATGATGACAATGTGTATTAGCTGATTGAATTTATAGACTCAGAATGTAATGTAATAGTAGTTATATATGTAGTTTTATGTAGTGGGTGTGAAGAGTCCATTAAGTGCATGGTGGGTTGGCAGCTTGCTGAAGTAGTGTAAGTAGATGCAAGTAGAAAATAGATATTAGTAAGTATGTATTAACCTTTTGTATCTTAAGAGTTAACAGGATCACTTGATTTATTCCAAACTTATCATTAACTAAACATAAACACAAGCATCCTCTAGCATCATCCTTAACCTCATTTTCTCGTTAAGTCTAACCATGATTGCCTTGAGGTAGGCACAGGAATAGGACCTCAAGCACATCTGAGGGAGAGGATATGTATGTGTTTTTAACGGATCCGTAAAATGTAAAACCAGATAGATAAGTGTAGGATTCAGTAGTTTTTTTTTTTTTTTTTTTTTTTTTTTTTTTTTTTTTTTTTTTTTTTTTTTTTTTTTTTTTTTTTTTTTTTTTTTTTTTTTTATGTTCATGTAGCTACCCATTTCAGTCATTAATTCAAATCTTTGCAAAAAAAAAACTATAACAAAAATCTTATATGTGTGGGTGTTACTCTTTATTTGTTCTATTTTTATGTTCAAATGTGTGTTGGTGGTGCCCCCGTTTTTTTTTTTTTTTTTTTTTTTTTTTTTTTTTTTTTTTTTTTTTTTTTTTTTTTTATTATTATTATTATTATTATTATTATTATTATTATTATTATTATTATTATTATTATTATTATTATTATTATTATTATTATTATCCTGGTGTGTGTGCTTTTATTTATTTTTTTTTTATAGTACTAAATCAGACATTGTGACTGAAAGATTATGATTTTGTGCAGCAAACTTATTTAGCATTCCACTCCCACATCACATTATTCATAAGTTCTCTCACTTCTTTCATTCCCACTCTAGTGTTGTTGTTTTGTTTTGTTTTGTTTCTCTCTCTCTCTCTCTCTCTCTCTCT
>JAXIVD010007567.1:2500-5000 GCA_036785275.1 Cancer borealis
CTATGATTCCTTTCTCGTGGACAAGATGCTGGAGATTATTACACTCTCATCTCAGTACAGTAAGTGGAGGAGGAAGAGGAGGAGGAGGAGGAGGAGGAGGAGGAGGGAGGAGGGAGGAGGGAGGAGGAGGAGGAGGAGGAGGGAAACGTAAGGTAGGGTAAGGGAGGGAAAGATAGGGTAGGGTAGGGTAGAGAGGAAAGGAGGGAGAAGAAGGTACTGGAAGGGAAAGGAAAAGGAGAGAAGATAAAACACACATACATACATACACACAACTTTTCAAACCAAGCCAAACGTAAAAAATAATAAAAATAATAGTAATAATACAACAAAGAAAAAAAAAAACACCTCACTCGCATCACCCTTTTTAAAATACATCCCCTCTTGTTTATTTATTTATTTATTTATTTATTTCCAGACTCCAGGGTGCGTGTAGCCACCCTGGAGATGGCAATATTGGTGTTGAAGCAGCTGGTGGGTGTTGGAGGGAGTGGAGGAGGGAGGAGGAGTGCTTACCTACGAGACAATCACCTAGCCAGTCTGGAAGGAGCGAGGGAGGAAGCCACTCTAATGCTGAGAAACTTTTATAAGGTAAGGAAGAAAGAAAGAGTAAAAGTAAGTGTGGGATAGAGAGAATGTGAGAGGCAGTGAAAGAGAGGTGTTGTGAGAATGAAAATGAGTGAGTGAGTGAGTGTGAATATGAGAGAATGAGAATGAGTGAGTGAATGAGTGAGTGAGTATAAAGCTTAATTTAATGCTATGTATATATATCGTCACCATCACCACCACTATCAACACCACCACACCTTGTCATCACCATTATATTTTCATTCCATACCTAACACCACTCACCATCACTACAACACCACTACAACACCACCACCCTAACACCACTCCTCACCACCACCAGAGTGAGGAGATCTTCTTGGACATGTTCGAGGACGAGTGGTTAGAGTTACACAGACGTCCTCTCAATGTCGAGTATCTACTTCAAGACGCCTCGGTCCTCCTCCCACCTGCTGGCACTCCACTTACAGGAATAGACTTCAACAAGAGGTTACCCTGTGGCGAGGTGTGTGTCTATGTGTGTGTGTGTGTGTGTATGTGTGTGTGTGTGTGCGTGTGTGTGTTAAAAATGACCTATACTCAATGTGTGTGGATTAATCTTCTCTTTGTCTACTCATCACGTCCCTAATTTCTTCCTATTTCTCGCCATTTTCCTCACACTTTTCCTCATTCTCCTCACACTCACTCACCTTCATCTCTGCACAGGTTGAGAGAGCGAGGAGATCCATGCGAGTGTTCTTCTTAGTGAGGGAAGTGTGTCTGGCTGTGAGGGATGAGAATGACCCTCACCTTCCCCTCACCAACCCGGCTGCCTGTGTTCAAGTGGCAGATGTACTTGACCTCAGTAAGTATAGGTTAGGTTAGGTTAGATTTGGTTAGGTTTTAAATGTCCTTAACCTGTGGCATTAGATAATTGTCCTCCGCCTGTTAGTAGCGCAGGTTAGACGCAGGTAGAGGCGGTGGTACAGTGATCAGCATTTGGGTATGCAAGCCTAGGATCCCGGGTTCGATCCCCTGATATCCGCTGTCCACTTTTCATTCTTTGGTATTACCGCCGAGTGGCCAAACACTACACAAATTGCTGCCATACTGTCCTCAGACGGGACTTGCAATGTTATATGCATCTGAGGCTGTAGCAGCAATTAGCCTCCCACGTTCTCAACATATTCAGGAGAGAACGTAAACATTTGAGGCGTCACTATAGAGAATCTAAACCTACGCCAAATAACAGGCAAGAGGCAAGTCCATCTGTGCCTCCATAAAGCCTGCTGGCGACAACAGTTTATGATATAGAGAAAAAAACAACAACAACACACACTACATACTACACACTTCATACTACAACTACAACTACAACTACAACTCCTCACCTCATCATACTTTGCCCAGACAACAGTGACCTGATCAAGTGTGTGGTGATCCCTCGTGACGGCCAGCGCACAATAAGGTTCCTGGTGATTGACGTCATACAACTCATCCTCGTGGAACCAGACCTCAGGAGGCTTGGGTGGGGGGTGGCAAAGTTTGTGGGCTTTTTACAGGTGAGTGTGTGTGTATTGTGTGTGTGTGTGTGTGTGTGTGTGTGTGTGTGTGTGTGTGTGTGTGTGTGCTATTTTAGGGGAAACACCGATCTTATTATACAGTTTTTACGTAATTGTAATGTTTTTTAAGATATATAAAGTTTTTTTTTGAGTTGTATAAAGAAAAAATGGGACTAGGAATGCTGTATACATGCAGATTAATTTTATTTGTAACATTATTTGATGTGTATAATGATGTAATTACCATAACATTGATAACCATTCTCTCTCTCTCTCTCTCTCTCTCTCTCTCTCTCTCTCTCTCTCTCTCTCTCTCTCTCTCTCTCTCTCTCTCTCTCTCTCTCTCTCTCTCTCTCTCTCTCTCTCTCACACAGGACCTGGAGGTAAGTGGAGAC
>JAXIVD010007567.1:10000-19717 GCA_036785275.1 Cancer borealis
ATTTATTTATTTATTTATTAGTTTTTCATTATTGTTCGTTTCTCGTTTTTTTTTTTCCCATGTACAGTTAGAGACGTTTTCCGTGCCTTAAAAAAAGTCATTTAGTCCGTTTTTCTTTTCTTTTCTTTTTTCTCTTTTGTAATTGACCAAAACTCACCGAATGATCCAACTTCAAACAAATGGACAATACTACTACTAGTCTACTACTACTACTACTATTATTCTCATTATTATTCTTAGGCTCATACTCCCAGCCTTAACCTAGCGTACAATAATGGTTGTATTCAGTAATGGGATTCAAACATTTTAGAAAGAGATTCTGTCACTAATAACTTAAGAAATATAGTTATGATGTTAGTCTTGAACCCGTGTTTGGCTCCACCCGATCTGTTTTAAGTCGTGTTTGTGACTATCAAAAGCCTGTAACAGATCAATGAGGGGTCTACCAAAATAAATTAAAGGTGTCAATAGGGGAAAAAAGAGATTGAGAACCCCTGATTGAAGCTAACAACCGGTTCTTGGGATTAATGAGATTCCAAACCGACTGAATCCCATTACTGGATGTGTTCCCTTGCACGTGAGACTGGTTCAAACGCCTCCATTTTACACTGAAGTCATTTTTATAGTGATTAATTTTACCAGTTAATAGTGAGTCCTTCCAGCCTTCCTCCCTTTCTATGTACAGTTAATAGTGAGTCCTTCCATCCTTCCTCCCTTTCTATATACAGTCAACAGTTAACAGTCAACAGTTAACAGTCAACAGTTATATAGAGAATGTTTCCAGTAATTGTTGTCCTGGTTTTAGTTTTTTTTTTCCTTCCCTTTCTATTGTAGTTTTTATTTGTTATTTTTTGTTTATTCTGTGGTCACGTTTTGTTATCAATTGTTTGTTTGTTTGTTTCTTTTGTTTATTATTGTTTGTGGGTTAAGAATTAGTTTGTGTTTGTTCTATGTCTCTTTCTTTCTTGTTTTTCTATCTCTCTGTTTGTTTGTCTCTCTCTTCTTTTCTTTCTATTTCTGTTTTACTTTTTTTCTCTCTTTTTCTATTTGCCTTTCTCCATCTTTATCACCTTGCTAGTGTCATTTATCTATCTATCAATTTATTATTTATCTATCTACTAATTACCAATATATAATGAATAGAATAATGTTGTTTTCTCAAGTCAAATATAATCTTTTTGTAGAGTATAAATATTAACTTTTTTATGTATATATTTTAATTTTGTGTATACGTATATATATATATATATATATATATATATATATATATATATATATATATATATATATATATATATATATATATATATATATATATATATATATATATATATATATATATATGTATGTATATATATACTTTTTTTTCGAAATTGCAGAATATTTTGTCTTCTCGATAGTGTGTGTGTGTGTGTGTGTGTGTGTGTGTGTGTGTGTGTGTGTGTGTGTGTGTGTGTGTGTGTGTGTCTGTCTATGTATGCGTATAAACATAAAAGAAGCTGAAATGTTACTTCGATATATATATATTTTTTGAACCTTATTGATTTAGAAAACAATACACTTTTATTTATTTATTCATTAATTTATTTTATTCTTTTTTCTTTACACTTCGTCCCTTCACCAGGATACTTTTATTCATTCACCCATTCATTATTCATTATTCATCTAGTGTATAGCTGTATAGGAGCATCCATACACCCCTACCCCCCTGACCATTATTCATGTATATATGTGTGTATGTATGTATGTATGTATGTATGTATGTATGTATAGTTGTAGTACGTGATAGTAAATACATTGTTGATTTAGAAATGTTGTATAGTAATTTTTTCTACATTTTTCTTTTTCTTTTCCACATGCGATATTTGTATAGATATTGTATGGGTGTATTTTTTTTTCTACACAGTATTTGTATAGTTAATGTATATCTGTATAACTCCAATGTTTGGTTATTCATTTTTTTCATTCTGCATTTGATATTTGTATAGTTGTATATACGTATAACATATTTTTTTTCATTTTTCATCTAAGGTCTTGTAAATTTTTGATACAGTCACACCAACAGCTCATCCGATGAATGTTATAGTAATCTGTTGTATAGTTAGTGTATTAAATTAGTTGTATAGTTACTGTATATACGTATAACTCAAATTTTTTCTTCATTTTTCACTTAACATCCCGTCAAAATTCTGAATACATAGTCTCACCAACAACTCAAAATATAAATGTCACACCTCTATAGTAATCAATCGCATAGAAAACGTCATCTTATACATTGATGACGAGGAATAAATAAATTCTCGCCACCATTTTAAATTATATTCATGTTATTTTTGTGTAGTTTGACCTCTCCGCCCCCCCCACCTGCCCTCTCACCCTTCCCCTTTCCCCTCTCCTCCCTCTCCTCCATCCCCCTCAAGTTATAGCTTAAAGGAGGAGGTGGTGAGAGTAGTGTGTTGAAGGAAGTACTTTTATATATATTACTGAGGTTGATTTTGTATTGTAGTTCCTCTCCCTTCTTCTCTTCTTCCTCCTCCTCTTCCAGTTATCTTCTTTTGCCTCTTCCTCTTTTTCTTTTTCTTCTTCTTACTCATACATAATTTCTTTCTTTTATTCTTTCTTTCTCTCCCTCTTTTTCTTCTTTTGCATTGAAGTGATGGATTTTCATTTTTGCACACACACACACACACACACACACACACACACACACACACACACACACACACACACACACACACACATACACACACACACACACACACACACACACACACACACACACACACACACACACACACACACACACACACACACACACACAAATCCAAACAATAACCAAAACTTTCCCCCCTACAGGTAAACATTGAAGACACCACCACCACCACCACCACCACAACACCCACCACTACCACCAGCCCCTTAGACCACCCAAACCCCAGCATGACCCCCCCAACAAACACCCCAGAAACACCCCCAGAGGAACACCAAGAGGAATCCAAACGCGGTGACACGGCTCCAAACACACCCAGTCTCCCTTCGCTTGGAAAACAAACGGAAACATCTTTTTCCGCCCCCATGCAAAGCTCGGCATATGACGTGTTTGAACCAAGGACAAACGGACAAGTGGAAGGCGCGGGGGGTGACACGCCTCCTTCAAACCAGCCCCGGGGTAGCTTGGGGTCGGCTGATTTTAGTCCCATACGTAAAGGGAGGATCAAGGGAAGTGTAGAGACTGTATAGTAAAGGGTGTGTTTGGGTGTGTTAAGATGTGTTTGGGTGTGTTAGGGTTTGTTTGGGTGTGTTTGGGTGTGTTAAGGTGTGTTTGGGTGTGTTTGAGTGTGGTAGGATGTGTTAAGGTGTGTTTAGGTGTGTTTGGGTGTGTTAGGGTGTGTTAGGGTGTGTTTAGGTGTGTTAGGGTGTGTTAAGGTGTGTTTAGGTGTGTTTGGGGGTGTTTGAGTGTGTCAGAGGTGTGTTTGGGTGTGTTAAGGTGTGTAAGAGTGTGTTAGAGATGTGTTTCGGTGTGTATGGGTGTGTTTGGGTGTGTCAGGGGGTGTTTGGGTGTGTAAGAGTGTGTTAGAGGTGTGTTAGGATGTGTTAGGGCGTATTAAGGTGTGTTTAGGTGTATTAGGATGTGTTAAGGTGTGTAAGGCTGTGTTAGGGTGTGTTAAGGTGTGTTACGGCTGTGTTAAGGTGTGTTAGGGTGTGTTAAGGTGTGCCAGGGTGTGTCTTGGTGTGTTGTAAGGGTATAGATATGTTATTGGTGTGACCTCACCTGACCTTACTTATTACACCTGGTTTGGTGACCTTTCTGTGGTGTTTTTTTCCTGACCTTGTTTCCTCCCCTGACCCCTCTGTTTGCCCTCCATTAAAGAGAGAGAGAGAGAGAGAGAGAGAGAGAGAGAGAGAGAGAGAGAGAGAGAGAGAGAGAGAGAGAGAGAGAGAGAGAGAGAGAGAGAGAGAGAATAAATAAAAACAACTTTGAAATGAAAGAAGAAATAAAGAAAATTAAGGAAAAGTGGAAGAAGTACAAAACAAATGTATAAAATAAAACAAAGAAAATGAAGAATAAAGAAATGAATTAAAAAAGATCGGAAAATTAATATGAAAGGAATAAATGAATAAAAAAAATGTATTTAAGTGACAAAAAAACAAACAAAAAAGCAAACAAACAATTGGAAACAAGAAAAGGAGGAAAATAAGTACATGAAAAAGGAGAAAAAATAACGGAAGAAAGAAAACCAAGAAATGAAAGAAAAAAAAAAGGTGAAGGTGATGATAAAAATGATGATGGTGAAAAATGATAATGATAATAATGATAATTGATAAGGATGATGTTAGTGAAAGTTATAATAATGATGATGATGATGATACTTCAAATCTGGCATTAAGTAAGTAAGGGTCATATTCTATTATTAAGAGACTATGTAATGACCTTACTTAACCTTGCCAACTGAAGGAAGAAGAAAAGGAGGAGGAGGAGGAAGAGGAAGAGGAGGTGGTGGTGGTGTTTTGTTGAAGTTAATGCTATTGTTTATTTGTTTGTTTGTGTTTATTTCTGTTTGCATTTTGATATTGGTATTAACGAGTATTAAAAACCTGATATTGTGTGTGTGTGTGTGTGTGTGTGTGTGTGTGTGTGAAATGATCATATATATATATTCTTTTCATTTACCTATATTACCAAAAAAAAAATAATGATAATAATAATAATAATGATAATACAGCTGATTTTAGTTAATAAATCAGGAATTACTATAGTTTGTTATCCAGTTGGAATTAGAGAACATATACGTACACAAAACAACACTTATCATGTACATAGATATACATACATACATACAGTACTATTATATATATACACGCACACAACTCTCTATATTTCCAACTGTTAATGTTAATGTATGTATGTATGTTTGTATGTATGTATGTGTGTGTGTTTGCTTTGGGAGATATATGTGTTGAGTTATTTATATATATTTATTGTATTTTTTTCGGGTGGTGTATGATGTATAAGGAAAATGTATGTTTGTGTGATAATGATGATAGTAATAGTATCAGAGAGAGGAAGGTTATGTATATTGATTTGTGTATTTGTATTGTGTCTGTGAAGAAAATAATGTGTTGGGTTAGGTCTCTCTCTCTCACTCTCTCTCTCTCTCTCTCTCTCTCTCTCTCTCTCTCTCTCTCTCTCTCTCTCTCTCTCTCTCTCTCTCTCTCTCTCTCTCTCTCTCTCTCTCTCTCAATATATATACTTTTTTGACCCTAAATCTAACTTAACCTCATTTAACACAATCCTTATTCAATGTAAATCTAATTTGATCCATAAACTTTATTTGTATGATTTAAAAAAAATTTCCAACTTGTGTTAAATTGGAATCTTATATAATGTTAAATAATTTGGATCTTGTCATATATTTTCTTCTCATACACACAGATAGATACACACACACACACACACACACACACACACACACACACACACACACACACACACACACACACACACACACACGAGGTGGAGATACATTTTTTAAGAGGAAGAGAAGGAAGAGGAGGAGGAAGAGGAAGAGAAAGAGGAGGAGGAAGAGGAGATGACAGTCTTGTGTACAACTCTTGTTATTGTTGTTGTTGTTGTTGTTATTGAAGAATGTAAACATATCCTTTTTGATAATGTTTGTGTGCACCTGTTAACACACACACACACACACACACACACACACACACACACACACACACACACACACACACACACACACACACACACACACACATTTGGTGCCAAGTGTACTATATTAAAAATGTTATGAAATGATAATAATAATAATAATGATAATATTACTGATAATGATAATAGGACGATGTGAATGAAATGATCTTGTTAGAAATAATAACTTGTAAATAGACATAAAATACTTTCATAATAATTATACTATTGTCTTATTATTATTATTATCATCATTATCATTATTATTATCATCATTATTTCACTGCTTTATCATATCCTTGTCTTTCAAATAATTTCCCAACATTTATTTGTGTGATAATACAAAATATATTCATTACTGATATATATATATATATATATATATATATATATATATATATATATATATATATATATATATATATATATATATATATATATATATATATTTATCTTTTTAAAATATTTACACATCAATTCTTTCCTTCCTCTTATTCTCTCACCTGTTAATTAGTACAGACAGGTGAGAGTAGCAGTGTATGAGTGAATAAAGTATAGTTTGTATATTGTAAAGATGAAACCTAATTCAGAATAAATACATCCAATAACCTTTATATTCTAGCGTGTTTCCCCCCAAAAAATGTATATAAAATGGAATGTATAGTGAAAAAAAATTAAATTCTCCCTTGAAAATGTATGGTTATGAAAGATGTAATTCCCGTAAAAAATGTATATTATGTATACGTTTAAAGGCCAAAAAGTGTATAACATCATATCCCTGAAACTAATGATGTAAATGTTATCCCTTAAGAATATAATTATTGTATAAAAGAGGTAATTATTATACTACTAATGTGTTGAGTTGCCATATTTTATACAGGGTGTATGTATGTATGTTTGGTGGTGGTGGTGTGTGTATGTGTGTGTGTGTGTGTGTGTGTGTGTGTGTGTGTGTGTAAGAGAGTGAAATGTAGTATAGATAAAAACCATAATGATCTTATGTGTTTGGTTTAACCCTCTGTGTGTGTGTGTGTGTGTGTGTGTGTGTGTGTGTGTGTGTGTGTGTGTGTGTGTGTGTGTGTGTGTGTAAAGAGAGAGAGAGAGAGAGAGAGAGAGAGAGAGAGAGAGAGAGAGAGAGAGAGAGAGAGAGAGAGAGATCAGTTTCAGAAATATGTTGTATTCTTCATAATATTCAACTACACAGTTATAAATCTTTGCTTCTGTTAACCATTTATAACAATCTGAATATCAATTGAGTTTGGGTTTTTAGAATGCTAAGAGAGAAGAGAAGAGAAATAAGGAGATGGAAAAAGTTAAAAGTTGAGAGTATATACAAAAACAAATGGAGACAGACGGTCCTATTCACCCCTTGACGAAGTATTACCCTAAGCAACACCCGAGAGATTGGAATACATAATATTAAACCATCCTTTCTTCTTTATTTATTGAGTTTGATCCTGGGTCACGGCAGCTCCTTGGTGAGAGGGACAGCACTCGGCAACCCTAGCAGCAACATTATATATATATGGTCTGTAGTTAACTAGTTCAAAGGGATTATTTAAATACCATTTTCTCTTTACTATATCGTCAAATGACCTGATGTCTTACTTTTTTGTCATTAAATGTTTCCTTACATGCGGCATTGCATATCTAGGAACAGATGAAAACTATATGCTACATCTCTATTTAAATTAACTATGGCTACTACTACTTTATTAAAAAGAAAAATGATTTAATTAGACAATTTTAATTAAGTTTTTCAGGTTCATATTTGTTGTCTATAAATAATCATATCATAATAATTTTAAAGGTACACCCGTTGAAACACCCGTTGAAGGTAGTACGTAATGATCATCATCCGGGTTCAAGAGCCCAGTGAGTCATGTCAGTTTGTTTACATGTGTGCACAAGACGAAGATGTACAACCATTCTTCAACACTCCTGTAAACTGCCCACCCTGCTGGCATTCAACACTCCTGTAAACTGCCCACCCTGCTGGCAGCGGCGGGCATCCCTCCTGACACACAACCAGCTGTCATTCGCCTCACCTGTGCCTTCCTTAGGAAGACGGGACAGCTGCCACGTCTGTAACCTCCACAGGACGACGCCATGACTCATGGGACCCTAAAGTGGTTCCGGCCCTAACACAACAACAACAACAACAACAACACTCCTGTAAGTAAACAATGGTATTCATTTACATATTCACCATAATGCTTTGAAGAATGCAGGTTATTAATTTACATCTTCACCTGAATGCTATAGAGAATTGAGGGTTATATTTGTGCATTACCTGATGCATTCTGAGGTAAAATTTTATGTTTCCCAGTATGCACCTGGATATAAATAATACTTTTCGTATGGATTTTGATCCATTTTGAATGCTTTTGGGTATTTCTGCATAACCACTGCTCGGACGATATTGATATAAATATGAAGTCGTACATACTATACATAGTGTACTCAACACATCTGTGAAGGTTTCAGGCGGTGCTCACCATTATTTACCTGGCAAAGCCCGCCAAACCCCCAACAACCCCCAACACCACCCAACATCCCCTTAAACCCCCCATCACCTCCCAAATACCCCAATCCCTTCAACAATACTGTAAAGATAGGTTCGTCCATTATTGAAAGATAGGTAGAGAGAAAGACTCATAGATATACTTTTGGCGGGAAGAATCTTGGAGTTACGTGCGCAATTTTTTTTTTTAGTGCAAATATTAAACAAAAATAATGCTACTTCTTCTTATTGATAATTAGATAGTCTATTATCTATTTATCTATTTATTACTTTTTTGTTTGTTTGTTTTGTTTTACTACCAAACTCAATAACAAGCAATTAAATTTGCTTTTATATTTATTCAAACATCTGCTTTGAAATTTGGACCAGTGGCGTGAGTGCTTTCAGATTTCTTTTAACCAATCATCTGCGTTCTTATTTTATTTATTTATTTATTCAGCCTCGTGTCAGGTGCAGAGAGAGAGAGAGAGAGAGAGAGAGAGAGAGAGAGAGAGAGAGAGAGAGAGAGAGAGAGAGAGAGAGAGAGATAAAGATAGTCTCTAATAATATTTCAAACTATTAGCTTTCATAATTCTTCCTTACCTCCACTATTTATCTCCTTTCTCTCTCTTTCCCCCTCTCTTTCCCTCCCTCCCTCAAACACACACACACACACACACACACACACACACACACACACACACACACACACACACACACACACACACACACAATTAATTTTCGATCATAATTCCTTCCACAACATAACACCACAGCTTGCCTCCTCCTCCCTTGCTCCTCCTCCTCCTCCTCCTCCTCCTCCTCCCCACCATCTCTTCTTCCCTGACAAAACGAACCCTCACCCATCTCTCTCTCTCTCTCTCTCTCTCTCTCTCTCTCTCTCTCTCTCTCTCTCTCTCTCTCTCTCTCTCTCTCTCTCTCTGATATTAGTGCACCATTAATCTTTGTATTACTGAGCGTTTTCTTCTCTTATATTACACTGACCGCGGCTCTAAAGTAATATATAGATGATAGAGAGATGGTTACGTAGATAGATACATAGATGAATAGATAGATATATAGGTGAATAGATAGATATATAGTTAACAAATCGATATATAGATGAATTGATAGATATATGTTTCATGAATGTGAATACTAATAGATAGATATATATATTTCAATAGATAGATAAATGAACTGAAAAATTGTATTATACGTAAAAATATATAGATGAATAAAAAGGAAATAAAAGGAAATAATCTGCACTTATTGTTGATATTAAATAAATGAATAAATAAATGTAGAGAAAGTAAACTCTTGAATGAATTATAAAAATGAAAAAAAAAAAAATTTGAAAATCTTCCGCATAGTATTATTACAAAATTATATAAAAATAGTAATAGTAATGATAATAATAATGATAATGATAATAATAATATAATAATGATAATGATAATAATAATATAATAATGATAATGATAATAATAATATAATAATGATAATACTG
>JAXIVD010007568.1:0-19716 GCA_036785275.1 Cancer borealis
CCATAGATATAAATTTAGAGAGATAAATTACTTTCTCTGCCGACATTCCTTTAGAAGCCTCTTCAAATGGTTCCAAGGCGTTCACAGTGCTTCGAAGGAGCGTAATTTCATCATTGCCGAAGCAGAAAGCGTTTTGACCAAGTAAACAGAGCGTATAGGTGACATTTTCGTGCTGCTTTAAGTATCTTTCAATCATGTAATACGTGGAGTTCCACCTTATCTCAATATCCTGAATTAGTTTTTTGGCAGGCTGATTATTTTATTGCTGTACTTCAGCAAGCCTCTCAGAAGCCTTGATGCTGTGGTAGAGGAAAGTTACAATTCCTTTTACTTATTCTTTTACTCTTTGTATAACAGGAGTATTTTTTATGGCATCTTGCACAACTAGATTTAATTTATGTACGAAGCAGGGAATATGTGTTATATTTAGTGCTTTGACTGCTGGAGTCATGTTAGCAACACTCTGTTACAATGGAACATACTTTGTCCATTATGTTCCATTATTTATTGAACATACGGCAGTTTCTGGGAAGCTGCCTGACTAGACGGACGTACTGTAACCTACTATTCAGTAAACTACACCAAGAAGGCCCTTATGTTTATCTGAATACCCTACATGGCGCAGTGAGATGGCGTCCTCAAGGCACCCCAGGTTCTCACCGAACGGCAGCCGGCAGGCGAGGACTAGGCAGCACCCGCCCTCTCAATGGAGGATGCTATGACACTGCTACGCGCCGGCATGGCCTCTCTGAGCACCGCACGCAAAGCGTCGAGTGGCAAGCTGCCCGCTGCTGCCACACCTGAGAAGTGTGCCATGGAAATGACATCAGCAGGCTTCAGGTCGTGGCGTCGGTCAGTAGAATCCTGGGTGAGGCTGGCGAAATGGCCACACCAGGAGGCAGTGCTACACATCCGGCTACTCTGTGTCCCCTCTCTGCAATGCACGCTCGATGCGAGATACGACACCAGACAATGGAAGGCGCCGACGCCTAAGGAGGCACTGGTTGCCATAGGTAAGCTCGTGCGACAGTCGTCGAACCAGGCAGTGAAGTGGTGTGAGTTTTTCGGAGTGCATCAGGGAAGCGGCGAGTCGGTCAGTGTGCACATGACCCGGTGTGCCCAGGAGGCGGCGGACTGTGGTTTTCAGTGCCCCAGGTGTGATGGTGACCTCACTGAGTATATGTTACTACGAAAGCTGATGGTTGGCCTTAGTGATAAGTGCTTAAGGCGGGAAGTGTTTAGAAACTGCGACAGTTTCAGTGATATTGATAGCCTCCGCGAGTTCTGTGCATCTTTTGAGGCAGCGAAGCGCGACGCCACTCTCGGCGGGAAAATTGAGCGGGAACATGCAATGGCGGGAGCTGACGTCACAGTAGATGACGTCACAGAGGAGGAGCCGATAGCTGCCTGCTACCGCCAGCGCAGCCCAGTGCAACACCGGCCTGCTTCCTTCTGTAAGCCCTGCAACTACTGTGGGGAGAAGCATGGATAGACGTCCTGCCCAGCACGAAACAACATCTGCAAATTGTGTGGCAAGAAGGGACATATGAAAAAGGTATGCTGGTCATCCAGGAAGCAAGCAAGACATGGCCGTTAACAGTGTCACCGTGGGCGGCACCACAGTGTCACCCGAGCCGCTACTGCAAGTGAAAGTGACTCCACAGCTGGGAGGAACTGAACTGGTGGTGATTGCAGTCGCAGATACAGGGGCACAGGGGTGTGTTGCCGGCCCCAACCTCATGTCGTCGTTGGGTCTCCGGCCTGCGCTGCTACAGCGTCGGGCCGGCATACGAGACCTCGCCAAGATACCACTCTCCAGTCTAGAGGTGGCTACGTGTCGCATCAGCCTCCCGGGCCTTACCACCGTACAAGACGTACATTTCGTGAAAAATGTGGAGCACCTGTACTTATCGTGCGCCACCTACAAGGACCTTGGCCTCGTCCACCAAGAGTTTCCTCAGCCGCCTACGCTGATTGCCGGCGCAGAAGTGAGGACGGTGTTGTTGGCGACTCCCCAGAACGTCCCACAGCGATGCCTCTACAACCACTAGAAGAGAACCTCCCACAGTTAGAGCAGTGGCTATTGAGGCACTTCTCCTCATCCACATTCAACACCGAGAGCTACCCACTGCGTGTGATGCACGGTGCTCCCCACCATATTCATCTACAGGAGGGCGCGCGACCACACGCCTGCCACACACCAGCCACGGTCCCCAAGCACTAGGCGGCCGAGGTGAAGAAGCAGCTGGATGATGATGTCAGGCTGGGTGTCATCCGCCTCGTCCCGGCGGGCGTGGCAACGGAGTGGTGCGCGAGAATGGTGGTGGTGGCCAAAAAGTCTGGAAATCCAAGAAGAACCGTGGACTTCCAAAAGTTGAACTTGTGCTGCCTGCGGGAGACCCATCACACACCCACACCATTTGACATGGTATCGGACGTTCCACCCCACTCCGTCAAAACAGTGGTGGATGCACACTGAGGTCCATCAGGTCGAACTCGACGGGACCTCTTGAAGAAGCCCACGGGACGTAAAGTGTATTGGGATGAACAACTACAGCAAAAACTGAGGCGAAGGAGACTATCTGCGAGTTGGCCAAGAACGGGCTTGCCTTCTACGACTGTACCAGGCCCACGGCTGCCATCACCGACTGGAGCAAAGAAGGCGTCGGGTTCGTCATCCTGCAGCAGTACTGCTCCTGCGTGTCCCTCGAGGCTCCGCTCTGCTGTAACGGAGGTTGGCGCCTGGCTTTATATAGTAGCCGTCACCTGACTCCGGCTGAGCGAGGATACGCGCCCATCGAAGGTAAAGCGCTGGCAGTTGCGTATTGTCTCCACAAGGCACGGCTCTTCCTACTAGGCTGCCCTAACATCCTCCTCGTGACCGATCACCGTCCTCTGGTGGGCCTATTAGGTGACAAAGCCCTCGCGGATATAGCAAACCAGCGGCTATTTAGGCTGAAAGAGCGGACACTACAATTCAAGTTCACTATTCGCTACCTGCCAGGGAAGAAGATTTTTTATCCATGAAGTCACCTCCTAGCGTGCTGGATGAGGAAAAGGACGAGGAGCTGTCAGTGGCCATGGCTGTCGCCACGGTCGCAGCTCTGGACATTCAGGAAATCCTCACCTTCGACGAGGACATGGTACTTCAAGCATCTCGGGATGACCGTGTGTAGCAGCTACTAGTGGCCAGAGTGTTGGCTGGTGACTGACACCCGCAATGGTCCCAGGAATTGGCATGCCTGCGCCCTTTCTACGGCATCAGAGAGAGGCAGGGTGTGTCGCGAGGCTTGGTGACGTATGCATTTGACCAAAACCACCCACGGCAGGTAATCCCAGGACACCTACGCAAGTAAGTGACAACCCACCTACATGCAGGTCACCAAGGGATCGACTCTATGCTCAGGAGGGCACGGCAAGCGGTGTACTGTCCAGGCATTGAGGGTGATCTACGACACCATCGCGCCAGCTGCGACGCCTGCAACACACACGCCCCCCTCGCAGCCTCCCGAGCCTCTCCTCCTCACCCCGCCTCCCGCCTACCCCTTTCAACAGACTGTAATGGACTTGTTTCAGCTAGAGGGGCAGGATTACATCGTCTATGCCAGTGGTATTCATTGCGCGGCTCACGAGCCGCTGGCGGCTCGCCACTACTCAATTTGCGGCTCTCGAAAAAAATAATGAAAAATAAAAATAAATAGAAAAATAATATATTTTCGTGTAAAATACATATTTTCATGAGGTGAGATGGAGGACGAAGTCACAGTCAGAGATAACATTCTAACATCCCTACCCAGTCATACAGACGCGTCCACTACGGGAAAATCTGATGAACGGCACGTCTAGCCCTCGGCGGTCTCGCAAAATCAGTTGGGTTCAAACGTTCGGGGGAGACTGGACGTATTTCGTTACTCTTGGAGATTTGCTATTGTTTGTTTGAAAATAGGCAACAGATATTTGAGAATGAGGCAACATATATGAAAGTAACGACTAAACTGTTGCTGCTTGTGGAAGGTAGCTGCGGTGGGCTAGTTTTACTTGAAACCAAAGTGCAATCAAGTAGTGTCCGTTATGATGGATCGATTTGTGGTCAAACAAAAGCGCAATAATGATGAACAACCATCCCAGACCCGGCCAGTAGAAAATGAGGATAGAGGGGAAACGAGTGGACAACAGGCAAATTGTTATGAGGGACTGGTCACCAAAAGGAGAAAGGTACGAGCGATACAAGATGAACATAGAAAATTTCACGAAAAATGGACGGAGGAATTTGCCTTCGTGCTTCATGGTAGTACAAATTCATTTTGTTTAATTTTTCAGAAGGTGTGCTCTGGTATCAAATGCGGATATTTAGAACGTCATCTCAGAACGACACATCCAAACTTCAATAAGATGTACCCGCCTGGGAGTAACCTGAGAAAAAATAAAATTGAGCAACTTACTGCCTTGATAGTAGGACAGCAAAAACTGATTCACAGATCGACCTCTGCTGCTGAAATTTTGACAGAGGCATTATTTGAAATTGCATGGATCTTGGTTAAGCATAAGAAGGCTTTTACAGACGCAGAGGTAGTTAAAGAGTGTTTTTTGGCCTCGGCGGAAATAATGTACGCTGACTTCAATAACAAAGACGAAATCATAAAGCAAATAAGAGGACTACAGCTATCAGACACAACAGTAATGAGAAGGATAGAAGAACTTGGTAACGACATTCGTGGCCAGTTGATTGCAGATTTATCAGCTGCACCATGTTTCAGCATTGCATTGGATGAAAGCACAGATGTGTGTGATGTTGCTCAAGTGTGTGTATGGGTCAGGTTTCCGAAAGAAGATTCTTTTCGGGAAGAACTATTGTGTCTGTTACCACTACAAGGCTAAATGAGAGGAGAGGATATTTTAAGTGCACTTCTATCCTTTTTCCATGAGAATAACCTGAACTGGTCAAATCTAGCATCTGTGTGCACTGATGGTGCTCCTAACATGAAAGGGAAAGAGAAGGTAGTTGTCGGTTTGATGAGGAAGAGGGAGGAGATACCCAACTTTGCCACTTTTCATTGCATCATACACCAGGAAGCAATTGTGGCAAAACTAAAAAACTGTGAGTTGCAAAATGTGATGCAGCTGGTTGTGCGAGTGGTCAATTTTATTGTTTCACGAGCACTAAATCACCGCCAGTTTCGCGAACTGTTGGAGGAGTATGAGACAGAATATGGTGATTTAGTGATGCATAACGAGGTGAAATGGCTGTCTCGTGGCAGAGTACTTGAACGATTTTTTAGTCTCCTCCCTCAAATTCGTGAGTTTCTTGGAAGTAAAGGAAGAAACGAGCCAGAATTGGAGAATCCTGAATGGATAATGAAGATGTCTCTTTTGACTGATATCACCTGTCATCTGAATTCACTAAATCTCCAGTTGCAGGGGCAAACTAAACATCCAGGTAGTATGCTGCGTGTTGTCACCGCATTCCAAAACAAGATTACAGCAATGTTCATACCAGACAGACAATTTGTTCACTTTCCAAAGATCAGAACAGCCATCATAAATCATCCAGAATATATGCAATATTTCAGCTATGATGCATTTGAAAAAGTACTAAGGGAGTTGAGGGAGGAGTTTCAATCAAGATTTAAGGATGTAATAGAGTACAAGGATTTTTTAAATTTTTATTGAAAACCCCTTTCATGTGCTAGTGTCATCTCTTACCTCAGTTATCATAGACCTCTGCCCTGATCGTGCTGCAGAGGAATGTGAGATTGTTGAGCTGCAAACAAATGACATCCTTAAAGCCCTGAATGCTGAACACAAAGCAGATGTCTACCACTTCTGGAACTTGGTCCCTGACACAGAATATCCATCTTTGAAGCAGTGTGTGCAAAAGGTGATGTCCTTTTTTGTCAGCACATACACGATACACCATACTGTCCTCAGACGGGACTTGCAATGTTTATGTGGATCTGAGATTGTAATAGCAATAGCCTCTCATTGTTCTCAATATAATCAAGAGAGAACGTAAACATTCCAGGCATCACTATAAAGGAAAATATATAAACAACCTACGCCAAATAAGAGGCAAGATGCAATTCCATCTTTGCTTCAATAAAGCCTACTGGCGCCAACGGTTTATGATGTCGGAAAAGTAGTCTCTCTCTCTCTCTCTCTCTCTCTCTCTCTCTCTCTCTCTCTCTCTCTCTCTCTCTCTCTCTCTCTCTCTCTCTCTCTCTCTCTCTCTCTCTCTCTCTCACACACACACACACACACACACACACACACACACACACACACACACACACACACACACACACACACACACACACACACACACACACGGTTAAATGAAAGTAAATCTAGAAAAGGACATAAATCCAGCTCATCTACTAAGCAGTTATTCATCATTCCTGAAAGATTTATATCTATGTCATTAGTTCCAAATCATCAGGTCCTGTATCAATAGTATCTCCTTCATGAGTTTCTTCATGCTCATACATACTTGATTTGAATGTCTTTAACATCTCTTCTGATACTACAAATCCTTGCAGCAAGACTTATTCAACATCAAGTGTGACTTAATGATCAAAACGCTCTTAGGAGCTTGTGTTCCATCTTGTTTCTTATTTTTGTCTTAAATAAGGCAATCTGACTAAATACTCTCTCAACATATGCATTAGATATGGGTAGACCATTTATTTAAGACTATTTTTTTCCAAAGTTCTGAAACAGTACAGACTTGTAACATTCTAAATGTTATGAACATAAACCCAAAAAATCATCTGATCATGAAGGTCAACCTGATCCATACCTATATTTGCCCATTCACAGAGCCTCATATTTAGGTATTATTTTTCGAAGTCATTAAGATCTTCATCGTTTGTACAAAATTCTGCTAGGTTCTGCTTGTGAAATTGAACAGATCTACTCTGGGAAAGAACAACAGCAGGGTGAAAACCTGTAAAGTATTAAAGAAAATAACTTCTCTGGCAGCCTCATAGATACGTCATCTACTACAGTCTTTTGTGCAGTGTTTAGTGCTGATTGCAACGGCACTTGAGAGAAAATTTGTGTCTTTATTTTGTGTAGTGTTAAGTGATGATTGTAAAGATTGGGGGGAAAGGTTGCATCTTTATTTTATGTGGTATTAAGTGCTGATATTTTTTATCTATATCATTAACCGTTGGCACCAGTAGGCTTATGAAGGCACAGATGGACTTGCCTCGCCTGTTATTTGGCGTAGATTTTCAGATTTTTATAGTGACGCCCTAAATGTTTACGTTCTCTTATGAATATGTTGAGAACGTGCGAGGCTAATCGCTGCTACAGCCTCAGATGCATATAAACATTGTACGTCCCGTCTGAAAACAGTATGGCAGCAATGTGGGTAGTCTATGGCCACTTGGCCAAAGAATGAAAAGTGGTCAGCGAATAACGGGGATTCGAATCCGGAAACCTAGGCTCGCATACTTGAGCGCTAGACCATTGTACCACTGCCTCCCCATTGTAACGGTGCCAGAGGGAAAGGTTGTAGCTTTATTTTGTATAGTGCTAAGTGCTCATTGTAAAAGGTAGAGGGAAATATTGTCTTTTTTTGTGTGGTGCTAAGTGCTGATTGTAACGGTTGGAGGGAAAGGTTGTGTCTTTATTTTGTGTAGTACTAAGTGCTGATTGTAACGGTACCAGACCAGCCTGTGAGGTTGTCTTTATTTTGTGTAGTACTAAGTGTCGATTATAAAGAAGCAAATAAGAGACACTATGAGGAAACAGGTATGATATTATTACCCTCGCATGAGGTTTATTTTTTAATAAAAACAAATCTCAGTACCTGACCTAGAATATATATATATATATATATATATATATATATATATATATATATATATATATATATATATATATATATATATATAGTATTGTTATGAATGATTGGGGGTTCCTTACCTGACCACACTACCACCACCACGATCACGACACTGCACCACCTTACCCACAGCCACTCAGCTACTCTGCTCCGTGGACTCCTGTTGGCTGGGTGGGTGATGTATGTGGCAGAGACACTCTCCTCTATGTTGGGTTCGTGTGTGTAATGGTGAGACTGCGAGGTTACACTATACTGACTTTGGGGCACTCAGGGGCGGGGCGAGGAAACAACACAAACCACTCAATGTCCTTTACTTGTTTAGTGAATATCATTAACCTCCTATGCACAACACAACACGATGTCCTTCTGTCCCCAAGACGCGCTCCTTTCTGATTCTGAGGAGAAATGGCTCCAAAAAACCGCGTCATTAAGTTCAAAAACTCGCGAACTATCCCACCAAATGCTGGCGCCGAAATTCAAACCCACATAGACATGCATAACAGTATGGTACCACTTCATATTTATATCAATGTTATGCAGATTTGCCATTACGTCAAAAACCTATAGATGTTGTCAAATAGCTGTGTATAGTGGGTAGGTAGCCTTACTGGTTGTCACACTGACAAAACATAGTGACCAAAAACCAAAAACAACACAATTCTTGCTAGGTACGCTTAACATTTGAAGTTATTTCTACCATTGTAGACCACATTTATCCACACTAGCATACCAGCACTATCTTACAGCATAAGAATTCATAATATCACTAACAGACACTTATAGTATACCTCTATTTCCTCATATAAGAAATTGTCCACAGTTTGATTACGCTGGGATGCGTGTTCTGAAGGTCTTCTTCCTCTTCTTGTGACCTGCATCGCTTTGAAAAGTTTATCCGTTCCATTGATATTTATTTATTTTTTCTTCTGCTCTTCCCGTTCCCCTTTGTAATAGTAATGTTATATGTGATATGTAACCTGCTATGTCATATGTAATGTTTCCGTGTGGGAACTTTATATCCTTCTCTCATTCCTCTTTTTTGCATAACAAAACAAAAGTCGCTGGTGAAACGTGACGTTATAGCAACGTGATAGACACGTTAGAAAATCACATATGACTTTTTCATTACAGTGCATTAAGTAAGGTCCTGTGACATTATTAAACAAAGTATTAACATTCATAACACAAGAAACATCGTATGGCGTTGTTTGGTGGATGACCTTATCAACGTGTATACAACGTGGTTCTTACGTAGAAAATCATGTCCACCTTATTTTCACCATCACGCCACGTGGAAATGACGTGGCGTGTTTGCCGGGTACCCAACAAACATGAGGCGTTTACAAGACGACTTGATAAAAAGCAAAATCTGAGCAAATTATGGCAAATCCACATAAAATACGATTTTCTGCATTTAGCCTGTGATCAAATATCCAATCAGAGCACAGCAACATCCAACATCATCTACTAAAAACACTCAACGGAATATATTTCGAATAAATTAGAGGAAAGTAAGATGTTTGAGACCATAATACATAAAATATATATTATATATTTGCTTTTGATGTAAAAAACAAAACAAAACAAGCATAACGATTGAAATATATTAGGGAAGTTGTAGTAAATAGCGACATGTTGGCCTCTAGCCTTGGGGAGGAGGGTGGAGCATGTGTAGTTTCATATCAGGATATATTTTCGAATAAAATCCAGGTGTTATTAGGTAAGAATAACTGCATAGAATGTAATAATATATATTACTGTATTCATTTAATAGTAAAAGAAGACAAGGCAAATGCTGTTATTGGATATTTAAAAAGGATAAATATGATGCATTATCATACATAACAATCATGTTATGTCATGTTTGGCTCGGTAGATTAACCTCGATATGTGGATATACCGACGTATCGTTGCAGATGAAAAAAATATAGCAACTTTTATACACTATAAACATCATTATAATTTAATAACATCATTATTACGTGTGAATTAGGTTGTAAAAATATAGTAAAAACAATGAAATAAATAAATAATAATGCTTTATCGAGGTAAGAGGAAATGAGCTTTGCCCAAAGAGGCCACAACTCCGCCCATTCAAGAGGCTGTAGCTCCGCCCTCACGTTCGTCTTTTGTTAAGGAAGCACATTAAAATATTGTATAAGGATACTAATGAAATAAACTTAGCGTCAGGGTAGCCACGGAGGGTTATAGAGTTAGTTTAAGAAGGATTATTGATAAAAGGGAACAAGATGCAGGCAAGAGACGAGATACTGCTAGCTAGTAGTGCGTTAAGGACTTGTGGAGACTGGCGGTGAATGTGTTGTCTCTGCGGCTGCTGCAAAAAAGTTACCTTGCGCATGCACACCTCCCTCAATCAAAACAGGACGCCTCTAACGTGTTCGTGAAGGACACATATGTTTTGGCCACTGATGTAAACGCCTATGGTTATGCCAGTGTGGGTTCACTCGAGGTACCCTCTGCACTCAAAGGCTCTCTTCTCTCCCTCTGCGCATACCCAGAAGGCGAGTTTGCTGCCAGCCGCACGACTCAGTCTTCCGAGGGGGGTTAAAATTTTGTAAAAACAGTCTGATGCCATTTCCTGCTTTGCTCTCCAGCTCTCCCTGTCTCCCGTCTTTCTTCTTCTTCTTCTTCTTCTTCTTCTTCTTCTTCTACTTCTCTCTCTCTCTCTCTCTCTCTCTCTCTCTCTCTCTCTCTCTCTCTCTCTCTCTCTCTCTCTCTCTCTCTCTCTCTCTCTCTCTCTCTCTCTCTCTCTCTCTCTCTCTCTCTCTCTCTCTCTCTCTCTCTCTCTCTCTCTCTCTCTCTCTCTCTCTCTCTCTCTCTCTCTCTCTCTCTCTCTCTTTTTTACGTATGGAATTGTATACAAATACGAATGTTAACTATACTCTTTTTATACCCATAACTTAATTTTTTTAGTGTATGGAACAAGGAAAATATACGTAACAGCATCTTTACTATGGAAATAAGAGAGAGAGAGAGAGAGAGAGAGAGAGAGAGAGAGAGAGAGAGAGAGAGAGAGAGAGAGAGAGAGAGAGAGAGAAAGGAGAAGAAAGACGGGAGACAGGGAGAGCGGGAGAGCAAAGCCGGAAAAGGCATCGGAGTAGCAGTGTAACTGTTTACAATTTTTTTAGTCCCGCGTGCGGCTGGCAGCAAACTCGCCTCCTGCGCATGCGCAGAGGAATGGAGGACTTTGAGTGCATGGGGTACCTCGAATGAACCCACACCGGGCCAGTATCGTGCCAGTGCCGGCAAGTCACCAAAAACTGAGTCAGTCTTGAATCGGTAATCCATTACGTAGTAATCGGCCCCATTGTGGGCCGATTACTTGCCAATACATAGTTCCTACGTGATGTCACACATCCGGGGTTCAGGAGATTAGCTGCCATCTTGAATGACAAACAAACAACATTGTCTTACAACAGATGGTCAAGAAACGTCCTAAAACCCGACTATTGATAACACAACACCTTTGTACCTAACTGTCTATATACAGAGGCGATATTAAATAACAGACTTGATAGGGAAACACCTTAATTATATCAGACATGTAAGTAATAACCTCGGGAGAAGACACTAATGTTATCTCCATATTATTGCTCAACTTCTTTCATTTTCTATTTATACACAAAGCACTCTCCCAAACATGTACGTACATAGTTTTCTACATACTTGTATTCATTGATGTATATGGATTTATGTCTTGAATGTTTGTTTATAATCTAAGATCTAATCTATAGTATTTTACAAGTCAATAAATTTTCTTGGTTTTCTATCATGTTTATCTAAAAGGACATTATTTTTTAAGTAAATTACAACAATAATTTAATATGAATACTCAGATGGTTTGGACACCTGAAAAGACTGGGTGAGTTGCCAAGAAGGATGTATAATGCTGGGATCACCTTCTGGGTAACGTAATCCTTCTATTGCCACTTAGAAAACAATATGAAAACATAAACCTCAAAAAAAAAACCTATTTTGTTAATTGATTAGCTAAAATCAAGAATGGATAAATTTTTATTTAGGTTAGGTTAGGTTATTTTCTTAAGCAATGTACTGTCGAGCAATTGATAGTTTGAGAAATTTGTTCTTGAGCAATTTATTGTCGAGCAATTGACTTCGAGAAATTTACCTAGATTCAGGCTATAATATGGCAATCAGGAAAAAAAATCTAAAGTAAAATGCCTAACTTTTAGGTAATGAAATATAAAAAGCTTATATAACCGAACCTAACCGAGCCAAACCGTACCTAACCAAACCTAATCTAACTAACCTAACGCAACCTAACCGGTATTAATTTACATCTTCATCAGAATGCTCTAGAGAATTCAGGGCGGTACTTTTGCATTACCTGTTGCATTTTGATAAGGTTTTCTTATTCAAAATTCCGTCGCAAATTCTTAGTTTGTGAGATATTCAATGTTTTCTTTGTGATCTCTTCGAAAAGTAAAGTTTCGTTTCGTTTTAACAAGGTTCTGATATTTGTCAATGTAGGTTAGGGTTTTGGTTAATTTTGGTTATGTTATGTTAGGTTCAGGTAAATATTCGTAAGACGACCCAGTCTTTTTTTGACAAAGCAAATTTTTTTATGATAGATTTGGATGTGTTTTGAATTAATCTGATGTTTGTTTGTTATGCCAGGCAATTTTTTTCAAGGTAAAAATTTCCACAAGAAAGGCAGATTAATTCAAAACCATCAAAATCAATAGGAAAAAAAATCTTTCAGTAAACCTAAGCAAACCAAATTAAAGCTAATCTAACCTAAACAAACCTAAGTAAGTCTAACCTAATTAATGTCCCTGTGGGTACCTTAAAAGTCCTCAATTCTTCAAATGTGTAGGCACTCGTCGAATTCACCAGGTAGTTTAAAATGTCTATGTATGTTATGGTCGGAAGGCATTTATGGTCGCTACTAAACTTGTGTTTTGGCAATTCGTAGGGATCAATTCCAATACATTCTGTCTTCTGGACATAACTATCGTATGTTTGCTTATCCAAACCATCTATATACTTCTTTTTCGGTAGTTTTGACGACATGGTGGTAGTGTTTATCTATTGTAGAGCTCGCGCGATATCGACATCTAAATGATGTTTTGCCATTCGAAATGGCGGACCGCGCAAAGCATCATGGGTAATCCTTCGGCCGTAGGAACTATGTATATATGTTTACACCCCGGGCCTGAATAGATTACATTGCGGGCCGGAAAACGGATCTGCATCAGCAATCTGTAACGAGAATTTAGCCAATTCCGGGCCTATGCAGCATTCTACTGACTCCAATTCCGGGCCACTATAGAGCCTGCAGCTTGCAATATGATTAACAAAGTGTGAGCTAATTTACCATTAGGATGTGTCATATAAAGGCTGTAAATAAAACATTAATCATTGTAAATGTATGTATGTTTTATCATTCCTTTGTTGATCTCCTTTATATAGAAATATTTAGAAGATTCTAATAATGTAAAAAAGGATCAGTAGATGCCTTGTTGTTTCATAAGTAAAGGCGATCACATTGCTTATAGCGACTCGTTCACGTCATTTATTTAACAACAGGAGCGTGCTCGCAGGATGTGATCGAGGTGAAATCTGTTTATTTCTTATGTAATGTGATGTAAACCGACTGTCATGATGATTTATTAATTGTAAGCATTACTTGAAGTGTATGACAATGCAATGAGAATGTATTTGTATTCGTTCTGTGACTGGAAATGTATATTTTCAGTTCCTTACGACATGGTAGAACCAGACATGGTTGATATGAAATGAGAGAACTGAGCTTTTCAATAAACGTCATCGGGAAATACGGTTTTCTGTTCACCCCGGTGAGGAAGCATGTCCTGCCATGCCTGTAAAACAGTTCACACCCCCAAGAATTCCTTGTGTCAGTACTTCTCCCCTGGATACAAGCCGCACCCACAACAACGCACCACCACAGTCTCCATCTTATAATGCATCAAGGTCACAGGCAAGAGATTGTAGCTACACTGTAAAACTTTTTATATGGTAATATTGCCCTAAAATAGATTTGAATAAAGTGGGTAATCTAGAAGTCAGGATATTTGTTCAGTGTAGCTACTTCCTCAGTATATTTTTCAATAATGTTTAATATTGAGGAGAAAGGTGCCGTAGGTGGCCTGAGTGAAGATGAGAGGGAATGGCAGGCGGGTATAGGCGTACATAGTGTTGGAGGTGCTAGGGAGAGAGTGCCAACCGCTAAGGGAAAGGAATATAAAATTAGTCAAGTTAAAGAGGTGGGATTCTTTAAACCCAAATGGAAAAATTTTGTAAACAAAATTGGTAAAGGTATGAAAGAAGCATCCACTCTTGTGCATTTAATCAAAATGTCTGAAAAAGAAATGGAATTGTATAGTAACTATGCTAGTGCATGTATGGAACTTAGAGATCTTAAGCAAGAAGAGTCAGATAAGTTAGAGAACTTTAAAGTAGATGAACAGATTCACCAAGAAACTGTAAAGGATTTAAAGAGTAAGAAATTGGAGATACTAAGTGATAAAGAATCGGTATTTTCTTATACTAGTAAAGGTTCTAGTAGATATTCTAAAGCATCTAAGGCTTCCTCTGCATCATTACTAAGAAGGCCATAAGCGGCAGTTAAATTGGCCATGCTCAAAGCGGAAATGGAACATCATGATAATGTAGCTGAGGCACAGAGCACAGCTGAGTTAGCAAAAAGAGAACAAAATTAAAGACATAGCAGCTGTCAGTGCAGAACTTAAAGCTCTAAATGAAGTTGAAGAGGATGATAGAGGGATGCTCCCAAGTGATGATGAAAGTGTAGGGAAGCAACATCTTCAACAATATTTAGAGGTACAAAGTAAAGATGTATCGCCACTGCAGTCTGATTCAAAGGTAGATGAAGCCATGCCTCATAAATGTGTTACATTCCTCCTTAAACATGGATCTAATGGTAAAGCTGATAGACTAATGAATGAGGAAGGATTAGGTGTTAGTAGAGGTACAAACGTTAATGCTCAAGCAATGAATCTCAACCCCTTAGCTCATAGTACCACCTAGTAACCATACTCCTACTAATAATGTCAAACAGTACTGTCAGTCTCTTTCCACTCCCATAATCCTGTTATTTATATACCTGTTCAAGGATGGAGTTTACCTCCAATAGAACCTCCAATTTTTAGTCGAGAACCCATGGAATTTCCACTCTGGATAAAAAAGTTTGAAACCTTTGTGGAAGCTAGAACAATTGATGCATCAGAGAGACTTGCATATCTTGACAAATATACAATTGGTGAGGCAAAGGAAGCCATAAGAATGTTAATGTACTTAAATACTAACCAAGATTATGACACAGCAAAGAAAATTCTATGGTAAAGATTTGGAAATGAAAGTGTAGTTGCCAATGCCTACATGAAAAGATTGTCAGGATGGCCACAAATTCCTCAGCCCTAATGAAATTTTCAGATTTTTTAGAATGCTGTAGGGCAGCTATGCATTCTATTCCTCAGTTGCCATTCCTTAATGATCCCAGAGAACATAGGAAATTACTAACAAAACTTCCTAGATCTATGATTAATAGTTGGAATGCGATAATAAGTAAACATTGTTATGGTAGTTCTCAGTATGGGCCAGGGCAGTACCCACCCTTTGAAAGTTTTTGTAAATTCATCAACTCACAAGCTCATGCAGCATGTGATCCTTTTACTTCAAATAATGCTGTGGTCATGGAAGCAAATGACAATGATAAAGGCAATGTAAGCTTGAACATGAATAAAAGTAATAGGTCATATTACCAGAGCTGGGCGCGTCACTCGTTTGGGGGCATTGCGTCAACATTAATCCGTCATTGCCGGGGGGGCGTTGCGTCGGCGTCAATCCGTCGTTTTTTTTTTCCAAAAAGTTGCGTCATTTTTTTTCGCGTCATTGCAACATTGCGTCGCTGGCGGATACGGTAATCTTAACTAATGAATCTAATTTACGTGAAACATCATATATATATATATATATATATATATATATATATATATATATATATATATATATATATATATATATATATATATATATATATGATAGAAAATACTATAAAATAGATATTTCATAATTCAGTAGATTTTTTATTTATAGTTGATTTGTTTTAATAATTTATTAATTAGTTTTTGATATTATTTGGATTATTCAATTAAAAGTAAAACTCAGCCTGATCTATTTTTATTTTATTATACTTATTAGTTACTTAGTTTAGTTAGTTGATTAATTTTCTTTTTGTTACTGTATCATAACCATAGTATCACACTAGTACAAACTTAAACTACAAGAGGTCCATGTTCCCCTTCATGAACACAAGCTCCTCGAAGTTATTGGCAGTCAAGGAGGACCAATTGGGTCTTATTATGTCTCCGGCAGTAGAGAAGATGCGTTCCACAGCGGCAGAGCTGGGGAAAATGACGCAAAATTTTATTTGCGACAATGTATTTGCGCCAGCGTCATCGCGACGCTTTTTTATTTTTTTAACTTTAGCGTCATTGCGTTAAGCGTCGATGAAATGGTCGTTCCGTCGTCGACACAATGGCGCAATGGCGCAACTGGTGACGCAAGTGCCCAGCTCTGTATATTACCATGACTAAATTTAGAGGAAGTAAAGGTTTCATAACAAAACCATCTGAGGAATGGACAGCTAGTTCCTTTAACAGTAAAGTAAATGCAGAGACTATGAAACAAGACTTTAAAGGAAAGGAAGGAAAGAGACAATTTTATCGCTACTGTAAAGTGGAGCATGATTTAGAATATTGTAAGCTATTTTGTAAAACTTGTTCCTGATACAAAGTTCACATTTATCAAAGAAAAAGATCCTGATACAAAGTTCACATTTATCAAAGAAAAAAGATTATGTGCAGGATGTTTAAATTAGGGTCACATAAAGAAAGACTGTAGGAGAAAGAAATCATGTAAGGTATGTCAGAGATTCCATCCCACCGTTCTCCATAATGATACTATAACATCTCAGACTCAGGAAAGACCAGAACGGGTAACTGATCTCAAGAAAAACGATGAAAGACCAGTTGTAATAAATGAGGTTAAGGTGAAACAGTCAGTTGCTGGAGACACACACACTTTAATAGTACCAGTGTGGATGTACCAATAAGGTAATGAAGGGAATAAAGTGTTAGTGTATGCATTGTTGGACAATCAATCTGATGCTTGTTTCGTGAAGCCAAGTTTCTTAGATGAGGTGGGAGTAAGTGGACCGCAATTTTCTTTGCAAACTTCCACAATAAATGGAGAAGAGACAATTGTGTAAGAAAGTCTCTGGACTTATAGTACGAGGCATCTATGATGAATGAGATATAGAGCTTCCACATGCATACTCTAAAGCAGCGTTTCTTAACCTTTTCCGATCTCAGCACCCCTTTAGTGAGGTGTAGGCAGTCCAGCACCCCCTAACTTTGGCTAACATAAGAGCGAATGAGGAAGAATATACCTTCCAATGGTCTTACCAGTATTACTGGAACATGAAATTAATGCGTAACTCGAAGATACAATACTGTACTGAAGCACTGCTACTATGCATCTACTGCCGGAAGCAGCGCTGTCTTACCATCTCACGTCAGACATCAGCGCACAAGTACTAAACGTGTACCACAAAGCTTTGTGACGCAGACTTTCTACGAAAGTGTGGAGGTTTCGTATAAATTCAGTACTTGTCATCACCATGCTAAAATGCGTTAATACAGTTGAAAATCAGGTTAAAGTATATATATATATATATATATATATATATATATATATATATATATATATATATATATATATATATATATATATATATATATATATATCTTCAGCACTGGTCACCTCGTGCTAGGAATACTGATATTTTGGTTGTAGGACCAAAGTACGTATGGAAATAGTTCGTATGCATAAAGTTCGTACGCAATTGTTCGTAAGCAAATGTTCGTAAGGGATAAAGTTCGTATGGAAAAAGTACGTACGCAAAAGTTCGTACGCTAAAGTTCGTATGCAAATGTTCGTATTGCATAAAGTACGTATGTAAAATATTCGTAACGACAAAAGTTCGTAAGGACAGAAGTTCGTATAGAAAAAGTTCGAATGGAAAAAGTTCGTATGCAAATGTTCGTACGCAACTGTTCGTACGCAAATGTTCGTCAGGGATAAAGTTCGTCTGACAAAAATACGCAAGTAAAAGTTCGTACGGTAAAGTTCGTATACAGATATTCGTATGATATAAAGTACGTATGTAAAATATTCATAATGACAAAACCTCGTCGGGACAAAAGTTCGTATAGGAAAAGTTCGTACAGAAAAAAATTCATATGTAATTATTCATAGGTAAATGTTCGTCATGAATAAAATTCTTCTGGGTAAAGCAGTACGTATGGAAAAGTTCGTAAGCATGTTTGTATGGTAATAAGTCGCTATGGATAGTTGCTGTACGAAGATTTTCTATACGAACCTTTTCCGAAATCCATGAGAAATATGGGTGTCGCTGAGAGCCGACTCTGCTCATAACCACCATCACCACCACCACCACCGCCCGCTTCGTCTCCATCACCGACAACCAACATCATAACCTTGCACTCTGCCGCCGCCGCCTTCCCGTTAACGCAAAATAATATACATTGAGCACACAGACATGATGAGCCATTGCCTCCAGGAATTATTTCAAGAATAAACTACTACTATCCTCCATATACAACAGCAACTACTACTACTACTTCTACTACGACTACGTACTACTACTACTACCCTCCCTATACTACTACTACTACTACTAGTACTACTACTACTACTACTACTACTACTACTACTATTAATACTACTACTACTACTACTACTACTACTACTATTATACTACTACTATCCTCCTATCCTCCATATACAACAGAAACTAATACTATTGCAACTACTACTACTACTACTACTACTACTACTACTACTACTATTACTACTACTACTACTACTACTACTACCCTCTATATACTGCTACTACTACTACTACTACTACTACTACTACTACTACTACTACTACTACTACTACTACTACCCTCCCTATACTACTACTACTACTACTAGTACTACTACTACTACTACTACTACTACTACTACTACTACTTTTTATTATTTTTTTTTTTTTACTACTACTACTACTACAGATACCTCCACCCCATGTTTATTTATTAAATAGACGAGGGCTCCACGAATTGGAGGCCAGTGGCCCCAACTCTGGTCGCCACTGGCTGTGGCATCCAACCATATTACTACTACTTATCTACTATTTACTTAAATACAATACTTATTTACATATCTATATAACTATGTTGTCTACACTCTTATGCCACTCTCCACTACAGTGGTCTGGTAGTCCAGGCCAGCTGTATCGGTGGCTGTGGGGGCAGAGTATCGAGTACCCCTGAGACAAAGGAGGGCAGACCTGAGCAGGGAGAAAGAGAGACGGCATCTCATCCAGGCGACAACGTGGCTCCTTGGCTGGTGCTTCTTTTCTGCGGTTATATCTGCTAGTCTTGAATAGAAGCACTTGGCCTTGGAGCCCATCCCGCCGGACGTGGTGAAGACCAAGGGCGTGAAGCTGCCATGATCAACATGCAGAATCCTTTCCCCATATGCCCTGATTTTCTCCTGCTCATTCCTCTGGTGGGCAGTTTCCAGGGAGAGCTCTCGGTGGCAGGCGGCCATAGGATCGAAGATTCTGATGTCCATGAAGGCTCTCTGTCCTCTGGTCCAGAATCCACGAGCACTTATGTCCACTACTACTACTACTACTACTACTACTACTACTACTACCACCCTCCCCATACTACTACTACTACTACTACTACTACTACTACTACTAC
>JAXIVD010007569.1:2500-7500 GCA_036785275.1 Cancer borealis
TGTGTGTGTGTGTGTGTGTGTGTGTGTGTGTGTGTGTGTGTGTGTGTGTGTGTGTGTGTGTGTGTGTGTGTGTGTGTGTGTGTGTGTGTGTGTGTGTGTGTGTGTGTGTGTGTGTGTGTGTGTGTGTGTGTGTGTTAATTTTGATTTAGTTTATTCGTCTAGATCTTTTCTTATCAGTTACAATTGTTACCAGATAATTATAACCCTACATTCTTTCTTTTCTACAAAATTCTTAACTTATCCTTAATTAATTAATCAATCAGTTTCCCTGCAGAGGATAACTAAGTGTATATTCAGGGCAATAAACATGACAGTAACGATAGAAGTGATCATGATCTTCAACGCTGCAGCCAAATGTAAGGCATTTGAAAACTGTCACTCCAAGAAGGGAGGTAATGAGGCGTATAACCCATGATGTATTTATGTTTAAGGATGCCGAGTGGATGGAGCCTCACATCCACACATCACAAATGAAAATTGTCTGCTTCCTATAAGCGAAAAGATTCCTTTCATAGAACAAGCATGTGCAAGGTGTGGAAAATTTAATGGAAACCATTCAGAAAACATCACGGAGGAGCTCAGATATGAAATATGTAGTTGAAATTCTTAGTTGAGGACATTACGAAGATGTTTAGCAAAGGGGAAAGGGTCAGTTTAGTGTTATTAAAGCAAAGGAATTAGTTGGTGATTTGTTTTTTGTTCACACATTGAGAAATTGCGTGTTTGAGACACTAAAGTCCATCTGGCTCTCTGTGTTTTATCCAGAAATCATAAAAGATACAGAAGTCAGACATTCTTTTGCTTCGGGAGTCATGTTGATATCTGTTGAGAGTTGTCTGTTAAATGACGTTGGAAAATACATGGCATGAGAATAGACCCATGGATATGAATAAGATCATTTATGAATAATAAAAAAAGAGTGTCTGATGGAGAAAACCTTCACAATTAAAAAAATCAAGAAAATATCAGTGACCACCTACTACAACAGTAATAAATCTGCCGCAAAGAAACCTTGAGATAAACGCAGAGAGATATGAATAGAATCCTTTGGAGGGTAGTTTGAAGACAACGTATTTGTGCCAAACTAAACAAAAAGCTTTCAGAACAATAATAACAAAAGCTTCACCGCAAACCCTAAAAGAGTTTGACCAAGATTCTATCAAGGTCAGAAGGTAATCAGTAGACTGCCCTTTGCACTAACAAAGTGTGTAGTGAAAATGTACACAATGATAAGTGTCTACATACCATGGATTAGCTCCTCAAATGAGTATCAAAGATTCTCCTAACACAGTTTTGATGGGCTGAACAGTATGATAACTAGTTTTCGTCAAAGCTCCAAAACGCATTCCGATCCTGCATAGTCAATAGATTTAGTAAGAAACGCCATTCTTATGTTAATCCTATAGTTTCTTATTTGTTTAGTTTTCTTTTTGTTTTATTTCAAGGAAACAAACATTTCTTTTGAATTAATTAAATTTTGACAAATTTTCCTTTGGTTAAGGCTTTCTATTTATATTTCTTGATCTTGAGAAATAATCAACTAAGTAATCTATCTATCTATCTTTTTTTTTTACCTCTCTCCCTTCTCTCTGTATTTTCGATACACCTTGATCCTCAGGCCTGTCCTCCCGCCCTCCCAAATCAGGAAATCATTCAACAGTAGCTAAATTGGCCTCCAATTTGATTCACTCCCCTCCTCTTCCACCACCACTATCACCACCACCTCCACCACCACTACTACCACCACATCCTCTTTCTCCGCATTATATTTATCTTTTTGTATTTTATTATTGTCACCACCACCACTGAAACAATGCTGCACATTCATATTGGTCTGAGATGAGAGTTTTGCTATTCTCATTCTTGCTCCTGATCAGGGAAACTATGATGGAGTGAAGAATAGGACGTTTTATTACATCATTCCCTTTTAAGATCTGGGTATTCCATCACGAGTATATCTCTCTACATTAAACTGTGTATCTCCACGTATGATGTCCACCGTAAATGCAGAATCAAATTTCTTGTTTAAAATTTCACATTTCCTCTTAGTCATGCTGCCCGTTCCATTCATCCAGTATGGTCTGTGTACTGTAATCATTTTTTCATTAATTCCCTCTCCGCAATGTTCTGTCTTCATAAGTAATCATAGACATGTAATATAACATTTTATGGTCAGGCGGTGGCCGAGTGGTCAAAGCACAGGAGTGGAGGGCTCGATGTTCCGAGTTCGAATTCCGCCGCAGCTTGGCCATTTTTGAAGTTATCGTTGAGTGGCCGAAGAAGCCCACATGCTGATAGTCAACCATGTCTTCGTCTGCGAGTGCATCGGGGACTTCAGGGGGCGGCATGAACCTCCACAGGCGTCACTTTAAAAAGATTGCCTGCACCACTAACGGGCGAGGGTCAACCACCATCATCACGGCCCTCATAGAATTCCTACAAGGCATCAGAACCGTAAAAGAAATAGCCTACAGGTGCCATAGGCCAAAGATAAAAAAACAAAAAAAAGTTAATGTGACTCCTTTTCTCGTCCAGTGAGCACTAAGTGAATTATAAATGGCTGGCATATATCTCTCAAACATGTTGGCATAACAAATTTTCCGTTGCAAATGGAACGCATTTGTGTTTTAAGCATTATATTTCACTGCAGAATTCAAGGTTTCACACTAAACGGATTTTTTGAAAGCCCGGATAGAATTATTCGTTTTATCTTTTTTATTATTGAAAATGATAATGTTATAAGCCATAAAGTAATATTAGTTTTTTTCAAGTGGATGTATTCAATTTTATTTCCCTGAGGCATAAAACATTAGGTTTTTTTTCACTTACACTCCTATTATTTTGTTGAAAAAAGAAACCCTTGTTGATCTTCCGTTGTACTATTACTTTGTTGCTTTGCTTCGTTCAGTTTTGCTTCAGTTGGTCTATATTCTCTTTACTCAAATCTCGCCTGATCTTCACTTGTTTTTGCTCCTCATGACCATTCAGTTTCCTGGCAAATCTCTCTTACCACTTCCTTTTGAAATATTACCTTTTTTGGCCAAAACTTTTCTTTCTCCTATTTTCCCACATTGTTAAGTCCAGTTGCCTTGAATTTTGTGCCCCACCACAGTATTCTTAAACATTTTCTTTATTTTTTTTTTCCTATATCCTGAGCGTATGTCCTTCATGCTTCCAAAACTCTTGATTCATATTTCTGTCCAAATAATTTATCGTTGAAAACTCATTTTTCCTAAGTATATTTTTACATGTATTTTTTTCAATGGCTTAGTAACCTGATCTTTACTCTAATTCTTCGTTTGTATCCTTTTCTTTCTTCAAAGTTTGAGGTAAGTTGGCGGTTGTCTGCTGGTTGCATTTAGTGACCAGCTCGTTACCACTGGCGTACTTTTTTCAAGGTTTTTTTTCTTCTACTCGGATAAGTACAACACTTTCTTCTCTAGATTCGTCTTGTTTTTATAATTATCTGCTATTATTCGTACATGCGTGTGTGCCTCACCCATTTCCATTAGTTCAGTCTTCAAATTCCTCAGTTAAGCATTAACTTTATCATTTCAACATCTTTATTTTCTTCTCATATTTCATTGCAACTGTTACTGGAAATTGTCTTTTGAATGTTTTAAGCTTGCCATCTATACTTTTTAAAATATTTATTTCATTTTTTTACACATTATTTTGTATATAAACTATCAACTCATCAATCTTTGCTCTCCATGGCATGACACGATATTTTTCAATGTGACTGAGTATATGAAGTGCCTAAGTGTCTAGGCCTCCTACTGAGCACACCAATCCTTAGTAGTCAGAGAGGCTCCTACACTTCTTCCTTTTATATCTTACCAAAACTAACTGAGCCTTAGCTGTTCCAGGCTTCAATAAACTGCCACTATACTTATACAGAGCCCTCCTCACCATTACTAAGACTAAAGATTTACTGACCCCCATGAATATAACATTTAGGGACAGCTTCCCACAAATTGTGTCGTATCTGTTCTTCACTGTGTGTGTGTGTGGGTGGGTGTGCGTGTGCGTGTGCGTGTGCGTGTGCGTGTGCGAGTGCATGTGCGTGTTCGTGTGCGTGTGCGTGTGCGTGTGTGTGTGTGTGTGTGTGTGTGTGTGTGTGTGTGTGTGTGTGTGTGTGTGTGCATGTGTGTGTGTATGTGTTTGTGTTTATGTTTGTGTGTGTGTGGGGGGGTGGGGAGGGGTGTCGGGTGGGGTGGGGGGGTGGCGGTGGGGGGTGGCGGTGGTGTGTGTGTGTGTGTGTGTGTGTGTGTGTGTGTGTGTGTGTGTGTGTGTGTGTGTGTGTGTGTCTGTGTCTGTGTCTGTGTCTGTGTCTGTGTGTGTGTGTGTGTGTGTGTGTGTGTGTGTGTGTGTGTGTGTGTGTGTGTTATTTACCTTGGTGTGGATGATCACGCGGTGGACTCGTGATCGTCAGTTATTACCCATCCCGAAAGAGCTCACAGCTCATAGAGACGGATCTATGGGTAAGGTTGAGACCTTTCACACATCACACACACCCATCTGCTCAAGGAAGACCATAGCCACTCCCTGTTAGTGTGTGTGTGTGTGTGTGTGTGTGTGTGTGTGTGTGTGTGTGTGTGTGTGTGTGTGTGTGTGTGTATGTGTGTGTATGTGTGTCTGTGTCTGTCTGTCTGTCTGTCTGTGTCTGTGTCTGTGTCTGTGTGAAGAAGAATGAACAAAAAATAACAACAGCAATAATAACTATATAATATAATAACACCAACGACATCGACAAGGAATAAAGAGTGGAATAAAAAAGTTCATTCTCACGTGACACAAAGTGCTGAAGGATGCGAGGGAGAATTTCACAGTGACCTTGAGAGATTATTTGGCGAAACACCTGGATAATGAGCACCTAGGGAGAAGGGGGAACGGAAAGGGACGACGACGAGAAAGGAAGTGGTGTGTGTGTGTATGTGTGTGTGTGTGTGTGTGTGTGTGTGTGTGTGTGTGTGTGTGTGTGTGTGTGTGTGTGTGTA
>JAXIVD010007570.1:0-19710 GCA_036785275.1 Cancer borealis
GATATATACCCTCATCATCATCATCATCATCATCGATTTCATTACCATCATCATCATCATCATCATCATCATCATCATCATCATCAATATCATCATCATCATTATCATTAGTATCGATATCATCATCAGACTCTTTGAGTCCACTACAGGATAAAGGTCTCTCCCAACCTTCTCCACTCACCCCTTTCTGTGTCTGTCTATTGCAAGCAACACCAGCAAAACTTCCTAATTCATTTCTGCATATGGAGTCTGTCTGTCCTGCCTTCTATGACCATCCCTGTGTTGCCATTCTGTTAGTCAAGTTATCCATCTAGTTTCTGTTAGGTGCAAGATGTGTCCTGTGAATGTCTACTTTACTGTCTTTTAACCCGTTAAGTCCGAGCTAAGGTTTTGGGCCCACTCCCCCAGATCCGACTTAATTGAGAAAATATTGAGTCTTACAGAATTGCATGCAAATATTTTTATCATCAAGATACATGTCAAGCGCACATACTCATAAAATATTTCCGTAATACTCACGTTAGTTGCACCACAATAATGCTGAGAAGTTGGAGTGTTGCCGCTAGTTAGCAGTCCCCGCCCCACTTTCACCACTTTCATTATTTTCACATATTATTTATTTCTTGTAGTTTTATCATATATACAAACTCATAATAACTTATTTCACAGCCATACTATTCACTGTAATTTATAAGTATTTACCTTACATTATTTATATATATACATATTTACACAGGCTCTGTTTTTGTTGTTTTTTCTTGTAGTAGGCCTAGTTCCGATTTTTCTCGCTAGGATGAGTGAAGGAGGGTAGGCCTACCAGTGTACCAAGTTTGGCAGCGTTACCAATTATAGTGCATTTGTGGTGCATCGCTAAATATCATGTCACCCGGGTGGCTTATCGGACTTTGCCGCCAATGGCACCCGGGTGGCTTATCGGATTTTACGGGTTAATTGTAGTGAATATATCTTCAATTTTGGTCTGTTCTCTTACCCATAAAACTCACTCGCTATTTTTCAATTTTATGATAAGCATTATTTTCATTATTAGACTCTAGGTTTCCGATTAATATGTTAGTACTGGCGAATAGCAAAGATGAACTAAAAAGCAAGTACTGCATTTTCTCCTTCAAGATGTTATGTGAAATCATAGTCTGGTAACTCAGAGCATTTTCATCATCCCATTATCTCACGATTTTTTCCGATTGATACATTCAAATGTTGATGCCAGACATCTCTCTTAACACACCTATACTACTGTACACCTATCTAGTGCAACACCTATCCCACACACCTCTTACCACTGTTTAGACTTCAAAAGAAAATCATAAGAATAATTACTAACAGCGATTATTTTGCTCATACACAACCTCTATTTAAAGAAACCAAATCATTAAAACTCTTTCATATTAATAAACTACAGATTAGTACTTACATGTATAAAAAGGTAAAAAATTATACAGATATGCCCTTACAACCACAACATGCGTATTTCACCCGTAACAATGAAAAGTTACGTATACCTGCCCATAACTTAACACTTTTCCAACATTCACTTTCTTATTCTGGACCTAAAACCTGGAATTCTATCCCTAACAGTATACAAATCTTACCTTCTATACACTCCTTTAAAAAACAATTTAAAAAACATACACTCCTCAACTACTAAATGTACAAGTATGTCCATGTTATTTCTTTTTATTTATTGTTTTTTAATCATTTATTTGTCTTGCTGTCATTATGTGTCCTCACCCTAGTGAGTTATTGTGTCCTTCTATCACACATTTTTTATTTCTTAATTTATTAAGGTCATTATTACTTCATTTCTTCATATTATTATTATTATTATTATTATTATTATTATTATCATTATCATTATTATTATCATTATTATTATTATTATTATTATTATTATTATTATTATTATTATTATTATTACTACTACTATTATTATTATAATTTTTATTTTGTCTTATTTTCTTGTCTGTATGTTCATTCTAGATACATCAGTTGTGCTTGGCATTTATAATAGTACACTTATACATACTATAACAACATCTTATCCAGCACATATTTTCCACTGCTGCCCAAAAAGCTGAAGCTTTAGATGGGCTCTTTACTTTTATATTCATTGTATATAACAATTTCTTCTTGTTTTGTTTTGTTTTACTAGGGATAATAAAATGTTTCAAATGTTTCAATGTTTCAAATGTTTCAAATGTTTCTCTTTCTGGATTCTTATGACTTACTATTTATTAGGCTACAGCAAAATAGAATATCATTGTCGTGACCTGGACATACCTGGACAATAAACATTAGGTGTTTACGATAGCGGCCCAATTTTGACCTACGGTCAGACAGCAATTAAAAAGCCATTGGACGGTGGGCAAGGTACTAACCGCTCTGGCATGTCATAGAAATAGCTTCGGTAGGTGCCTTGTTGTTGTGTTGGTAAGTAAGTTCTTCAGACGGCCAGTGGGGGACAATAATAAAAAAAATTCATTAAAGTGGTCACCACGAAAAAAAAAATGGAAAATATTGAAAAAAACATTGGTTGTTCAACTGAATTAAATTAAACAATTCATCCTGTCCTTAACATGGGTGACCGCTCCAAACATTCAAACTACTGCCCTTTAGCTTTGATTTTCTGACTTTCTAAAGCCTTTGAATCTGTCATTAATGAGAAGATAATGAGGCATCTATCAGCTCATTACCTACTCTCCGATTACCAGTATGGTTTCCGGGAAGGCCGGTCTACTGGTAGTCTTGCTTTTCTAACAGAATTTTGGTCATCCTCTTTTAAGGACTTCGGTGAAACGTTTGCTGTCGACCTTGAGATATCAAAAGCCTTTGATAGAGTCTGGCATAATTCTTTAATTTCTAAACTGCTCTTCTACTAATTCTGTCCTCTCTGTACCTTCATCTCCAGTTTCCTTTCTGATCGTTCTATTGCTGCTGTAGTGGACGGTCACTGTTCTTCTCTTAAAACTATCAACAGTGGTATTCCTCAGGGTTCTGTTCTATCACCCACTCTCTTTCTATTATTCATCAATGATTCCCTAAATCTGAATCAATGCCTATCCACTCATATGCTGATGTCACCACCTTGCATTTTTCAACGTCGTACAACAGACGCACAACCCAGCTTCATTTTGGTGATTAGTTTGTTCTTCTACTTCAATTTTTTGCCAATCTATGAGCATTTTTACACCCCCAAAATGGTAATTTCAAAAACAGCCGATTTCACACAAAAAGGGTTAATACACGCCTATTAGGAAAAATCAGATGTGGTATCTACCCAAGGGTAATGCGCAGCCCTATGGACTAATGATCTAGGATGGATCCCAGCTTGTAACCTTAAGTGATTTGAACTCCTAAAATAAGCGGCTTTTTTAAATCTCTCTCTACTAATATATCAACAAGCTATATATATCTCTATCAATGTATCGGTTAAAACTTATATCTATAAGGACTATAAGTAAGATTTATGATTACAGGCATGCTGTGTAGTTGCATTACATTTTTTTACGGCGACTGATTGCTTACTTTGAATACTTTCCTTTTCGCCTTGCAGTGAGAAAACTTTAGTTATTAACGAAAATGCATTACGGCCATAATTCTTCGCCACCTGCATACCACATGTGTTATGGTGGACCAGTAGTACAGTCATTTTAGCACAAAAACTTGGTCAATCTCGCAGAAATTGCAATATAAGCAAACTTAACAGATTTGGATTCCTGGATATGTCTTCAATGACAAAAAGAAAGTCCTAAGGAATGCTCTCAGGGGAAAGTCCTAAAATCATGGAAATCCAATATCGCCGCCACCCGGCTTCAAGCAAAAATGTGAATATTGTAAATATTGATATATTGTAAATATTGATGTATATATTTTTCAGCATTCTAATTGTTTCTAGTTATGGTCAGTATATGTATACACAAGAATAAGTGAAATGTATTGAGGCCAATACAATTTTTTTTTTGGGGTCAAAAATTTTGATAGTTTACCCCGAACAAATATTTTCATGAAAAACTTTATTCATATAAGAACATATGTATCCCCAGGCATACATATTATATCTTTCCAGATACAGGGGCACTAGTACTATCCTCTGATGAAAGAATGCATCAGTATTTCCCTTTTCAGGTATGGAGGGATCTCAACGGTGTGCCATCTGCAAACAGGATGGAGGAGTCCCATATTTAAATCTCGGAGAAAAGGGTTGTTGAACCATCAACCAGACCAGCATCGCAAGGAAGGACAGCATTCACACAATACCTGGGGAAAGGGTGCACAAAGGCTGCCGGCGTACTTACAGCAACCCATATCAGATAGCCAAGGATACCAGGCAAGAAGAGTCAAAGGCCAGCACTAGCAGTGATACGCATGTACTTATGTCATCTAAGGAGCGGTTTTCTTTCAAGATTTATTGCCTTTTCTGTTGTGGTCCAGCCAAGTTTGGGAGGAAGCGCAAGACGCAGGATGTGTTTCAGGTAAAGACAATGGAATTGAAGGACACGCTCCTGGCAATATGCCACGAACGTTAGATGCTGTGAAGGCACGGATTCTGCATGTGCATGACTTGTACGCAGCAGATGCAGCTTACCACCATATTTGTAGTGTTAACTTTCGCGCAAATAAACAGATACCAATAGTTCATAATTTTATGATGAACACTGAAAAATCTAAAAAGCCAAAGCTTGGACGACCTCGGGACGATGAGAAGACAGCAGCATTCTTGCAAGTGAAAATGAAGTTACTATATTACAGCTACAACTAATAATTGTTAATACGGGTATTTAGGTCAACAGTTGTAATAATTGTGACGGGTAGATTTTCTTATTTTGAGTGATTTCCTGATTTATTTTACTTAGGTCAGCTCATGGATCTGCATAGAATGACTACACTCGGAATTGTTTGCTTCATGTCTCACATACTTCCATAAAATCAGGAAGAAATCAAAATTATATCACCACATGTGTATTTTGCCAATTGGTGTGGCTATATTGTGCTGCTACACATCTTGCTGGCTATTTAAAACGCTTACTTGAATTGCACACTTATATAAAAAAAAAAAAATTCTCTTAATCGCTATGTATGAGTTCCAACCGCTGTGAATATTAATCTCGGGTTAAGAAAACATTCGATTCAGTATTTTGTCCCATGCTGCATTGTTACTACAAGCGTCCGCATTCTTGCAATGCAGCTTTATTGTAGGATCTCAAAACAATTGTTCGTTTCTCTCATATGGACACAATTTTCTTGGGAAAGGGGAATATGGAGCCCATTAAGATACATTAAGTAATTAATGCATGATTCGAATGACATTAACATATCTTTTCGACTGATGGGATGAGGTTTGATCTTCGGCCTCTTCCTACTTACTGCTCAACTGCAACTCAAGTAGAGTTACATAGTCTTCTTATAAATTTGCATCAATGGAAAGCTGTTTGCAGCGCATCAATGGTTAGCTGTTTTCGCGCCGTTACGAATTCATTAGACTCGATTAAAATCCAGATCGAGATGGAGGATACAAGCCAGCCAGCTTCTCATTCTTCTTTGCAGACAAACAATAGATTATTGAATAGGAAATTTGTGAACGGTAAGCTATGGTAACCCTAATGTTACAATCAGCTTTCTGAACCTTACAGGCTACACTGGATCAAAGGATACGGAGACAGAGTTGAGAGCCGAGTCATTGCACAACTTAGCACACGTCCTCAACTTCAACTTCTCTTCTATCTCTCACTCCTTTGGCGTATGATTATTCCGTGGTTTAACTTCTGGGAATATTCAGCGGTTTCCAACACTGCTATAAGTAAATTGAATGACAGTCTCTAAAAAAAATTCCAGCTGCATCAGTCACCGTACGTCACCTTGATATAGTTGAGTTTGCTCCGAGTAGTGCAGGAGAGTGTGGTTACGTCAACTGAACCCTCATGTTGAAAGTGAAAATCCACATTTGAAACGTCAGCCAATAATCATCCCCGACGGAGGTTTCCTTTTCGTGACGACTCTTTAAAGCACAATGATCCTTATTCTAACTTTTGACTAACCTCTTCGTCTCAACTTCCGTATTCTAGCGAATCTCTATCTATCATCACACGTGCAGGCTACTACCCACCAAAAATTTAACTGCATGTTGCTTTCTCGTCTTCATCTAATGAAGTATGTGCCTCATGGGAAGATACGCCACACACGTTCAGACAAGATTGCCTCGTACACCTTTTTTTTCTTCTCTCAATGATATACATGTGGATATATATATATATATATATATATATATATATATATATATATATATATATATATATATATATATACATATATATATATATATATATATATATATATATATATATATATATATATATATAAATAAATATATATATATATATATATATATATATATATATATATATATATATACATATATTTTATAAAGAGTAAAAGCAGAGCTGGGATGAACATTCTTGCGTAATGTGCATGAATGTTCATCCCAGCTCTGATATTACTCTTCATTATACGCCATGAAAATATAGTTGCATAACATATACATATGATTACGAATCAATACTGATTGTCTTATCAGTTAATCATAGTGAGATGCATGCAACATTAAATTGTTCCACAACAATGTAATGGGCAGCGTGCGCTTTCATTACTTATCATATGATGAATTCAGTCATCCATTCCTTCACAAACGGGTTCTCCTACCCCACCACTTCGTCTCCCCCAACGGCATTCACTCAAAATTAAAGACACACACACACACACACACACACACACACACACACACACACACACACACACACACACACACACAGGTCAGTGGGACTTTATTTTACCATTTCAATGTACCTTCAAACACCATTAAGGTTAGAATTGCCCTCAGAGGGCCTATCAGAGAGCAAATGTTATAAAGTGGCCCTAAACAGCATTTGTAGGTGAGAATATACACTATGGAATGGGAGCTTCCTAGCACAGACAAAAACATTCGTCTGACCTACAAAATAGGGAAAACGTGCAACATGAAATAATGCTTCCTCTAACCATAAGAAAGTAAATGGTTGACTTTGCACACAATTTTGTGTTTATTTTACTTTTTTTTAGAGCTTCCCAAGGGTTGATTATTGGAATTTCGCTCACTACATATATGAATTTCATGTCTGTGTATGTGAGGGGAAGATGTATGTATGTGTGTGTGTAATTGTGGGTGCATGCACAAGCATGTGCGGGTGTATGTGCATGTGTTAAATGAGGGCTGGCGTTCAAACAGTACAAACATGAACTTCCTGTTCATGTTTGTACTGTTTGCAGCACCATAGATTAAAGGTTAGGAATGAAAAAGAAAAGATGCTTACCATGTACCAACATACCAACCTACTCGCAATAGGTTGTGAAATCTGGTGAAATCAATACATTACCAAAACTATGAGTACGACATTTTGGAGGAGCGCGAAGGGGCCCCATTCACTGGAAGCTAGCAAGAGGATCTCAGAAGAGGATAATTTCTTCCCCCCTTTAATTTGGATAATCCTTGGAGTTATTGTTTGTCGTTGTGATGTAATCCTAGTCAAAATAAAAGTACCAATAGATTTACCTCTGCCAGTGTATATTTTCTATTTTGTTTATCTTTTCTAACTGGCCAAACTTTCTACCTGAACAGCCATATCTCTCTCTCTCTCTCTCTCTCTCTCTCTCTCTCTCTCTCTCTCTCTCTCTCTCTCTCTCTCTCTCTCTCTCTCTCTTCGGGATTCACAAATTTTCTCTCCCAGGAATTTTTCTCCCGTCTTTCAACTTAACGTCAATTATTACAGATAGCTTCTCCCTTACAGGTCCCAGATGCGCGAAGGAACAGTAACCCGCCACCACTACTATCACGACTTGAACTCCACGCGGCACCTACTCACACACCCACCCTTACGTCAGGACTTGCAGGGGTCATAAATTCAGGGAGATGCATTCATACGAGTGCAACTGCTATTCCGTCTGAAAGTTTATTCACTTGCCAAGCCAAAATTCACGCTGACACAACATTTGAAACCATTTCCAATCCTTTGTATCACTGTAGCTCTCGACCCAAGAGTACCGAATTCACGGAGACACACACACACACACACACACACACACACACACACACACACACACACACACACACACACACAGACACAGACACAAAAACAGACACAGACACAGACACACACACACACACAGACGCACACACACATGCACGCACGCACACACACACACACACACACACACACACACACACACACACACACACACACACACACACACACATACACACATACACACACACACACACACACACACACAAGAGCCAGATGTGGTACGGGGACAAAGATATGGAAGGGGACGGGTAGAATGGAGACATGACTATAGCGACGTAGATGTGAAAACAACGAAATACAATACATTCCCGTCAAACGAGCTACGCAGGTATTTCAGTCATTAGGTACAAATATATGTGAAAATGTTTGATCACTAATTAGTGCCACAAATCAATGATTCTTTAAGCAATTAGACAATGAAAATTATATCAGCAACAACATTAAAAGCTCTTGATGCAAGCACAGCTCACCTTTAAGGATACAAAAAAATTCAAATATCATTATGATAGTAGAATAGCGATGGCAAGGCAAGGATTCAAATACTTTAAAATTGAAATTACGGATAAAGCAAAACGTCCTGTAGCAATTATTAGCAAACATAAAGTTAAAATAAAATAAAAGAGAAAAATGAGTATTAGAATATTTCCTGAGGCTGACGTGTGTGTGTGTGTGTGTGTGTGTGTGGTGTGGGATGTGTGGGGGGGGTGAGAGAAGAGTGAGGGAAAGAGTTGTCGTGGTCCTGGATGTAATTAGCGTGTCGGGGAGTGAGGTGAGGGGCAGGAGGTGGCGCAGCTCCCCTGGCTGTAATCGATGCCTGCGCAGCGGTGGCAAGGTTATGAGTGGCGCTCCTCCCGCCACTCTTGTTCTGATAGTGTTGGTCTCTCTCTCTCTCTCTCTCTCTCTCTCTCTCTCTCTCTCTCTCTCTCTCTCTCTCTCTCTCTCTCAGCCGTTGTGGAAGACTCTTGCCTCATCAATTTTCTAGATAATGTCCGCTCGTCCGGTTTCATGCACTGCAACACTCTCGTCTAGATTTGCTAATAATGATAATGATGTTTTAGGTGTTGACACCTTGTGTGGGTACTTATATTGAATTTACTATCGATCTATCTATCTATCTTTATATGTATATACACCTTAGTTTCTTATAGAACGTCTAATAGGTCGATTGAGACGTCGTTCTATATGAAATCGTTCTATGTGATACATATAGCCTATGGGAAAAATTACAATTGGTCGATCGGTCACCAAAACTGTCCCAGAAATTAACGTACACTGCATATTATTAAAAATTATTATATATAAATGTTTAAGAAATACATCAAATAAGGTTTTCCTTGCCTTAATCCTACGGGGATGTATGTACAGGGAGGGAGAGAGATCACTCGGTTTTGCGTCAAATTGTTCTTACACTCAACTCTGATAGCCTTAAATCACGTCCTATTGCTGTGTTTCCCTCTCCTTTCTCTTTCCGTGCAATAACTTCCTTCTTTATATCGAAGGAGATGGCCTTCCGTTTCGTAGATGCACGGCCAGGCATCTCTTGGTCGAAGTTGGCGGTGTAGAAACTTGAAGCGTCCAGCTGTAGAGTGACCGGGTGGAGGTGCGCATGGGCGAAGATTACAGCTGGCACAGCGGGCTGAGGCAACACACCCCGCCACTCTCCAGTCTCCAACAATCCTTGACGCGCTGCCAGCTAGGCGCTAGCAGTATCTCATCTCCCGCCTCGTGTCCCCTTCTATCAGTAGTTATTGCGTTTATTTATTCAATAAATAAAGATAATAAGAGGTAAATAAACCATGGCCTACTATGATCGGAGATAAATAAAAAAAAAATGTAAACACAACAAAGCAGCACACCACTACAACGCGCTGTCTCCTGCCTCCCTCTCACCTTAATCTAACCATAACCTAACATAACTTCCAAGATTCTTTGTGAGGTAAATAATGAAGAGCACCGTCTGAAACGTTGACATATGTGTTGAGTACACGATGTATAGTATGTACGATTTCATATTTATTCTCTCTCTCCTCCCCCCCCCCTCTCTCTCTCTCTCTCTCTCTCTCTCTCTCTCTCTCTCTCTCTCTCTCTCTCTCTCTCTCTCTCTCTCTCTCTCTCTCTCTCTCTTTCTTCAATTAAGCCCAAGTGCCCCCATCGCTACATAGCCCTCAGGAGAGACTCGCCTACGACACAAAGGCGCTGCACCTCACCCTGGCACCCGATGCAGTATTTACTTGGCCCTTCGTCATCGCTGATGTGAGTCAACCACTTCTGGGCGTGGATTTCTTGAGTGCCCATGACCTCCTGGTGGACGCTAGGCGCAGGTGCCTTCTCCACAGGCTCTCGGGTATCCACATCCAGGCGATGCAGTGTCACGCGCGTGTGCCGCGTATATCACACCTCCAACAACTGTCTCCGTACGACGCCCTCCTGCAAAAGTTCCCGCTATTCACAGCGCCCAACCCACAACCAGGCAAGGTTACCCACATTGTAAGGCACTCCATCGTCACGATTGGCCCCCAGTGCTTTGCCCGCTCACGGCGCCTCCTGCCTGAGCGCTTAAGGACAGCACAGAACGAGTTCAGGCGCATGTTGCAAGATGGCACAGTCAGGCCTTCCTCGAGCTGTTGGGCATCTCCTCTACATATGGTGCCCAAGCCACAGGATGGTGAGTGGAGGCCTTGTGGTGATTACAGAGCCACAAGGTATGGGGTACTTGTCTGGCCATGACGCGGCCAGACAAGTACCCCATACCTCAAAACTCCACAGACAGAAATTTTTTTCGAAGATTGATCTGGTCCGTGCCTTCCATCAGATTCCTGTGATAAAAGAGGACATCCCCAAGACGGCCATCATGACTCCTTTTGGCCTCTTTGAATTCCCCATAATGAACTTTGGTTTACGTAATGCAGCCCAGACGTTCCAAAGATTCATGGACCAGGTCGTGCGTGGACTGGAGTTTGTAGTCGTCTACATTGACGACATTCTGGTTGCCTCTTTGTCCCCACAACAACATGAAGTACATCTGCGGCAGCTGTTCACACGGCTGCAGAAATACGGTCTTAGGATCCACCCATCCAAATGCATCTTTGTGGCAGAGACAGTGGACTTCCTCGGGCACAGGGTGTCTGCTGCAGGTATAGCGCCACTCTCGCAGAAGGTTCTCGCAATTAAGGAGTTCCCAGGCCCAGCACTCCGAGATTATGGTGAATTATTACCACAGATTCATCCCTCATGCTGCAGATTCCCTCGCGCCCCTCAACGATCTCTTGAAGGGGACGAAGAAATTGTCAAAGAAGTCACTGGAGTGGACACAAGAGGCTGTGGCTGCCTTTAGCTCCATCAAGACGAGCCTGGCAGACGTGACCCTACTGGCACATCCCGTGCCTAACGCAACTACCATACTGACCACGGACACCTCATCCGAAGCAGTAGATGCAGTGTTGCAGCAGGATATAAACGGCGTCGTCACTCCAATCGCCTTCTTCAGCAAACGCCTGGACCCCCGGCAACAAAAATACAGCGCGTTTGACAGGGAGCTCGTGGCAATATATGAAGCGGTGCGTCACTTTCAACATTACCTGGAGGCCAGGCAATTTCATATCCTGATGGGCCACAAGCTCTCACGTATGTCATGGGCCACACCACGGATAACTTCACTCCGAGGGTGTCGCGGCAGCTGGCATACGTATCAGAATATATGACGGACATCAGACACATCAAAGGAGAGGAGAACGCAGTAGCTGACACCCTGTCTCATGCCGTAGCTGTGGTCGTTCCGACCAGCCCGACCCTCGACTACGCGGCGGTAGCAGAAGCCCAGCGCGACGACCCAGACCTGCAGAGGCTGCTGAACGAACCAACAACACTCCAGCTGCAGCAGATGGAAATCCAAGACTCGCGCTGTCTATTGTGGTGTGACGTGTCATGTGGGCAGCCTCGCCCTTACATCCCTCAACAATACCGGCGCCAGGTGTTCCTCCATTACCACCCACTGGCACACCCTGGGATACGTGGCACTCAACGAATAATCGGCAAACGTGTTGTATGGCCGTATATGAAACGTGACATTCAGCAATGGACCCGCGCCTGCATTCCGTGCCAGACCAGTAAGGTTCACAGGCACGTGAAAAACGCCCCTACAGGCGATCCTAACGCCTACCTAGCGTTTCCACATGGTTCACGTCGATATTGTTGGCCCTCTACCTTCATCCCGGAACTGCAGGTATCTACTGACGTGTGTTGATCGTGTTACAAGGTGGGCGGAGACAACACCCATGCAAGACATCACAGCGGAATGCGTCACCCATCATTTACTCTCACGCTGGGTGTCGCGTGTTGGCCCCCACACACCATGATCACAGACCAAGGTGCCCAGTTTGAGTCGCATGCATGGCGGAAGCTCCTGTCATTCTTGGGAACCCATCGTCAGCGAACAACAGCCTATCACCCGCAAAGCAACAGCATGGTGGAGAATTTGCACAGGCGCTTAAAGGAGGCCCTTCGCGCCCTCCCCCATCCTGTACACTGGGTGGACGCACTGCCTGTCATCTTGTTCACCTTACGCGCAACGGACAAGAGGACTTAGGTCATTCAGCGGCGGAGTTAGTCTACGGAGAGGACTTGCGGCTTCCCAATCAGTTTGAGCCTTTAATCGAAGCCAGCCCTTCACTGTCATTTCTGCCCGCATTGCGTCACACCATGGCGAACTTACGCCCTACATCGCCGCGACCGCCCCAATGCCGCCCGACGCACATTCGCAACACCTTACAAGAAGTTGAGTATGTGTTCCTTCGCCAAAACGCGCATACAGGGCCTCTAAAGTGGCCCTACACGGGCCCTTTCCGCCTTCTCCACCGCACAGCCAAACTGATGATGCTGGACTAGAATGGGCGCCCGTATACAACATCGCTGAACAGGGTTAAGCCCGCCCGCGTGCCTACCGCCCAGTCAGGTGCGTGGCCTGTTACACCCGTCACCCAGGAAACTGCCACGCCCAGACTGCCAGTTGTACACGGGTCAGGTTGGCACAATCTTCCTCATCCTGCTAAAACTGGCACCTCCAATCGTAGTGCCACGGAGCCACGGATGCCAGCAATTCCAGTTGAGGAGCCACCTCTTCTGCCGTAGAACCGCTCCATGTCGCCTCCCCCCCCTCACCTTGCTCCATCTCCTACCTTTGACCCAGAAGGCTATGTCCTAAGATCTGGGCGTATAGTCCACGACGGGCTGCCAGTACGGATTCTAGGACCAAAGTACGTATGGAAATAGTTCGTATGCATAAAGTTCGTACGCAATCGTTCGTAAGCAAATGTTCGTAAGGGATAAAGTTCGTTTGAAAAAAGTACGTACCAAAAAGTTCGTACGCTAAAGTTTGTATGCAGATGTTCGTATGGTACGTATGTACCTATGTAAAATATTCATAACGACCTAACTTAACTTAACCGATCCTAACGCGTACGAACATTTTTCTAACGAACATTGGCACGACGAACATTTAACCTTACGATTTTTTTTCCATTACGATTTTTTCTATTACGAACTTTTGACATGACGAACTTTATACCCTACGTACTTTATCCTGACGTACTTTAGGCATACGAACTTTATCTTACGAATTATTGCCATACGAACTTTTTCTATACGAACTTTTGTCCGGAACCCGCCAGTACGAGCCAGTTAAAAATGTCTGAGATTATTGAGTGTGCATTATTTAAATCCTCAAGATCTGACAAAGCTGCTCTGGAGTCTGTAAAAATAACAAAACCCCCAACATCCAAGGTAAAAAAAAGATCTTATCTCTACTAAAATGGCCCACAGCTCTGCGGTAAAAATTTATGTAAAGGGGGTAGACTGCCGCACCGGGTAGAATTAGGGAAGATAGGTTAAAATCCGACGCCTGCATCGGATTTTGAGCCGTCAGTAAAAAGGGCCATACAACCCTCATGTACGGAGGCATGATCGATGAACAAAGTCCTCGCAGCATGCTCCGACATAGCACTCTTGCTAGCCGGCATGTAACGGCAATACGATACTGCCAGCAGCTTCCACGACGGGACATGCAATAATCGTGGGACAGCTATGGCAGGACGAGGAAGGGACAACTCTTCAAGGACGCCACGAGCCCGAAAGCCAAAAGGCTGTGGGAAGTGCGGGTGCTGGGTGAAAGCGGCGTCCCGTGAAGTGTCTGTCACAACACTGTAAGTGGGATCACCATAGAGAATTTGGCATCTGAACCACAAACATGCCATCTGACTCTGACAGTGAAGGTCAAGGGGTAACACTCCTGCATCCACGAGGAGACTGGGGATTGGGTAAAACCGAAAGGCCCCCGTCGCCAGTCTGATTCAACCGTGATGTACAGAGTCGAGAGTATGAAGGCGAGGGGATGTGGCTGAAGCGTAGACTTGGGAACCGTAATCTAACTTCGACAGAACGAAAGAATGATATAAACGGAGGAGAATGCTGCGGTCAGCTCCCCAAGAAACATGAGAAAGAAAACGGAGCAGGGACATCCGCCGCTGGCAAACTGCTTTCAGGTCCCGCAAGTGTGGCAACCAAGTAAGGCGTCTGTCAATTATTAAGCCCAAGAAACGAGTCGTTTCGACCACTGGCAGTCTCCTGCCATAGAGCTATAAGTTTGGATCCGTAAACTCACTTCTGCTTCGAGAGAAAAGCATAGCAACTGTCTTTGTGGGGGAAAATTTAAAACCATGACTATCGGCCCAACGGGTGACACGGCCAAGAGCCAACTGGACGTGTCACTCGGCCACATCGAGACGAAAGGAAGCGTAGGAGAGGCAAAAGTCATCAGCGTATAGCCTGCATCGAAAGTCCCGGTGGACGCACTCGGTGATGCTATTGATGGCAACACTGAATAGAGTGACACTGAGGACACTGCCTTTGGGGACCCCTTCTTCTTGCTCAAAAGAGCTAGAAAGAGCAGTACTCACCCTCACCCTAAAAGTACAGTCCCGTAAAAAAAGACCGGAGGAACAGAAGGAGGTGACCCCTGAATCCAACTGTATGTAGAGCTCGTAGAATGCCATACCTCCCGGTGGTGTCGTGTGCCTTGTCAAGGTCGAAAAAGACGTTCACAACCCACTGCCTGTAAGCAAAAGCTTGGCAGATAGTAGCTTCTAATCGCAGAAGAGCACCTAAAATAGAGCGAGATCGACGAAAACCACACTGTACTGGCGAAAGATGACCACCCTTTTCCAGGAACCAGACTAGACGAGTGTTAACCATCTTCTCAAATACTTTCATCATGTAAAATTTAAAGGCAATGGGTCGATAGTTAAGGGGGAGGGAGGCGTCGTTTCCAGGCTTGGGGATTCGGATGACTATAGCAGACTTCCAGGAGGGGGGTATATATCCGTCAATCCACGCCCTATTAAATAATCTTAGGAGGAAGGACAGTGGTCCAGAATCTAGGTGACGGATCATAGAGTAGGTAATGTTATCTGGCCCTGGGGAAGAGTCCTTACATAGAGATAAAGCTGAACGTAGTTCCGGTGGAGAATAAGGGACATTCTAGCTTTCACCCCCACCGGATGAAAGATCTCGTCTGCCTCAAACCGGCGACGCACTGCTGGAGATCTCGAAGCCCAGGTGGACATGAAAGAAAAGGTCTCAGCGAGTGTGTTGGCTACCGGTTGGCTGTTATATAACTTATCCCAGTTGAAATTGAGGACCGGAGGCGGGCCTGGAGAGAATTTTCCCCCTATCTTCCGCACGCGCTTGAATACCTGCGACATAGGTGTTTCCACGTTCAATGCTGAGATGAAAGATGCAAGGAACTTACGGCGAGCATCCTTGAGGACTCGACGAGCCTTAGCTCTAGGTAATCTGTATTGTCCCCGGAAATATTCGGTTTTGTGTCGACGGTACCTACCAAAACCTCAACGACGCTCTCTCACTGCCTGTCTACACTCATCAGACCACAAAGGAACCGGTCGGTGCTTGGTAAACCCTGTGGTCTGAGGAATGGAAAGCTCACCAACTCGCTGGAGTATAGATGAAAAATACTCGACAGCGCTATCTATGTCTAGGAACTCATCAACCTCGCAGTCAAATATGGCAAGTTGTTTAAAACGTTCCCAGTCAGCGTGGTCCAGCCGCCATTGGGGGACACGGGGTAAGGGGAGGTTGTCGGGAGAAGACAGGAGGAGTATAAGGTAATGGTCACTCCCACAAAAATCTCCTGTGACGCTCCATGTGAAGTCAAGTAGGGTGTCAGGAGAACACAATGATAAATCTAGAGACGAGGTGGTGTCTGTCTGGATGTGGTAGTGGGTATGATCACTGGTCTTAAAAATACCTAGATCTAAGGCTTCAACGACGGTGGCAATTATTGCTCCCCTGGGGTTGATAAGTGTATCACGGCCTAGGGAGAAAGGTGGCAAATCAAGTTTGCCCCTGACAAAACTCGAGCCATGTCGATATCCCGTTCTCAGGAAGATGCGAGTCAGGTGCGTGGGAAGCTGAAGTTCGGACGTCACACCATCTCTCTACATGACAGCATCAACATCCTAATTGTGGAATTTGACTCCCAGCTGCGATTCGACCTTCACCTTGAGAAGATGGCACGGAATGCCTCCCAAAAAGTGACTCTGCTACATCGAATGAAGCACCTACTCCACGCTGACGGCCTGCTCACCCTGTATAAAGCCCAGATTACACCTATCATGGAGTACGCACCTCTCACCTGGATGTCAAGTACCCGCTGCCAACTCAACCTGCTGGATAAGATACAGAGACGGACAAAACGCCTTATCAGCGGCGCTCGACATTATCAACATCAACATCGACAGTATTAGAACCAGGAACAGCAACATGAACAGCAGATGGATGCGGCCGAATCCCTGTGAGATAGTTTGGAGCATCGCAGGAGGGCTGCCGCTCTGACCGTGCTGCACAAGTCACAGGTACAGCACGAACCACACCTGACGGACCTAAGGGCCCCCTAGAGGAAGTCTGAGCGCAGCACGAGAACGCTACTGGGCAATGATTCTCTACTGCAGGTCCCAAGATCCAGCACCCACCAAAAAGCCTTCTCCACTGCAGAGGTGGTGTGGTGGAACGCCCTTACTACTGATGTAGATGTGAGGCTCTACACAGTAGATGAAGGTTGCCACCTATAGATGGCTCCGCCTACACCCACCATGATATGTACCTCCATATGCTAGGTATACGAAGTGATAACTTCTACTCATAGATGCAATAAAGTTTTGTGAATAGTTGAACCAACGAAACGGGCAACTTTAACTAAAGAGTAAAGCAAAGACTGTCCTGTTAATTGTACTCTATGTAATCATGTATATTTAAATAAAGAAAGAGAGAGAGAGAGAGAGAGGAGAGGAGAGAGAGAGAGAGGAGAGAGAGAGAGAAGAGAGAAGAGAGGAGATGAGTATGATGAGTGGAGGTAGAGAGGAGAAGAGAGAGAGATTGGAGAGAGAATAGTGATGAGTAGAGAGAGAGAGAGAGGAATAAGGCAGAAAGAGAAAGAGAAAAGGAGAAGAAAGAGAGAAAAGGAGGAGAAGAGAGAGAGAGAGAGAAGAGAGAGAGAGAAGAGAGAGAGAGAGAGAGAGAGAGAGAGAGAGAGAGAGAGAGAGAGAGAGAGAGAGAGAGAGAGAGAGAAAACAAAACAAAAAAATCTGGCGTTTCAACAGCAAGGAATTTGAGTCAACAGATGGAATTGCGAGTAGCCCAGAGCAAGGTAAGCTGCAGCTGCTGCAAGCTCTTCTCAATGATATGCTTGGATGGAAGGGGGTTGGAGGAATACGGTACTGGAATGACGGGTGGCAGGTGTGTCGTGAAGGCTGGGAAGAGGAGGATTTGAAGGGTAGAATGGCAGGGGTTAGATAGCTGAAGGAGAGGAGTAGAAGAGAACGTTTCATTGATAGCGCTTTAGGAAAGTCTTACTCCTATACATGCTCTCATACACACGGGCAATGCTGGAAGGAATAAGGCTTTCTAACAAGGTAACTGAGGTAACATTTATAAAACATATATAAGATGTGTTATAGTGTTTGTCCTACGCTTCATTACACACTCCCCGGAAAGTTAAAGGAACCGAGCTGTTCATGTATGTTTTGTTTTTTTAATACTTGTACTTAAGTCTTTCTCTTTGTTTTGGGTGCCTGGTCATTGGCGTATTTATGGGAATGAGCAGGCTGACATGCTGGCTATGTCCGCTGCAGAGCTCGAGGGAGCGTGGAACCTCCGTCGAGATCTGCAGTCATATCTCTCGGGTTCCGGACAAAAGTTCGTATAGAAAAAGTTCGTATGGCAATAATTCGTAAGATAAAGTTCGTTTGCCTAAAGTACGTCAGGATAAAGTACGTAGGGTATAAAGTTCGTCATGTCAAAAGTTCGTAAAGGAAAAAATTCGTAATGGAAAAAAAATCGTAGGATTAAATGTTCGTCGTGCCAATGTTCGTTAGAAAAATGTTCGTCGCGTTAGGATCGGTTAGGTTAGGTTAGGTCGTTATGAATATTTTACATAGGTACATACGTACCATACGAACATCTGCATACGAACTTTAGCGTACGAACTTTTTGGCACGTACTTTTTTCAAACGAACTTTATCCCTTACGAACATTTGCTTACGAACAATTGCGTACGAACTTTATGCATACGAACTATTTCCATACGTACTTTGGTCCTAGAATCATATCTCTCGGCTGCAAAATCATCAGTTTACCTCCTGTGGCAAAGCCACTGTAAAAACCGATCCTGGGCGAGTAGGCTTCCTCCAACCGCCTCACAAGGCGTCAGGAGGTGGTCCTTGCACGTCTCAGGATGGGCTGCACCCTACCCACCTACATGCTTCCCTACTTCGCCCACGCCTTTCCACCCCGATACATTACCTGTCATATTACCCTCTCTATCGACCACATCCTGCTTCACTGAGTGCGTTATCGGGAGGCGCGATGGTGCCTCGCAGCCTTCTGTGAGGCCCGCCGCCTTCCGATGACGCAAACCACCCTTCTGAATAAACAGTATCCGGATATGGTCGATAAGCTGATAATTTTCCTGGCCGAGACAAACTTAATCAAAGAGCTATGACTTACTTGTATATTCCAATGTTTATTACTATTGTACATGTACTAGTTTGTATATACTGCACTTTTTTCTTGTTATAAATATGTTTTGATATGTATGATTGTATGTATTGTGTCTGGCGTGAATGTCAAGTATTCCTCATGTTTATTTTAAATGCGTATTCGTACGTATCCTACCACACAGTATGCATGTACTATTTTTTGTCCCTCACTTCCCTTGACTAATGACTTTAGTTTTTGTCTTAGGTTCAGACTTCCAAGTATGAATGTGTGTGCATGATATGTGACTGAGTTTGTATGATTGTATGTATTAAATTTATAAATCAAAATTTAAAAACAAATAAAAATAAATAAATGAATAAACAGATTTAAAAAAGAAAAGGAATCAGACATTTGATATATAAATGATATATAAAAAAATTGTTTGAATTCAAAACCTAAATGGCCTAATAGTCTATGCCATGGCTGATGGGGGAAAAACCCTCTTCTGCGAGTTACTGTGAGGTTATTAAGG
>JAXIVD010007571.1:5000-15000 GCA_036785275.1 Cancer borealis
TTATTATTTTTTTTTTTTTTGAGGTGAAGAAAACTGGGAGGAATTTATTATTTATATGTAACTATTATTTTTATTTTATTTTATTTATTTTTTTTTTAGTCGCCGATTTAAGTAAAGAAAATAGAATGTGGGAGTGGATTCCTTTTTATTTTTTATTTTTATTTATTTACGTGTGTTGAGAATTTATGAGGTGAGGGAAGAGAAGCAATGAGGGAGGAGGAGGAGGAGGAGGAGGAGGAGGAGGAGGAGGAGGAGGAGGAGGAGGAGGAGGAGGAGGAGGAGGAGGAAGAGGGAGAAGGATAGTACTATACAGCTAACTAACTAACTAACTAACACAAAGTTTAAACAATTAACAAATATAATCAAGAAAAAATAACTCTGCTTATAATTTGTTTTCCTGCATCGATTCTATATATTAAATAAACACAGTAAAGTGATCAATATGGAGGCTCTTTCTTTTATTTTTTTTTTTATCCTCCCACGAACAGGAAATTCAAAACTGGAACGGAAATGATTGTCTTGAAACTATGAATCTGTTTTTTTTTGTTATTAAATTTATGTTCAAATCCTTAATAAAAAAGCGAGTTACGTGTTTTTTTTTCTTCTTCTTCAGACAAAGAATATTTAAAGTTGCACTGGGGGAAAAAAATTGTCTTGAAAGCATGAATCTGATTTTTTTGTTATTAAATCTGTTTAATTAATAATAAAAATACGAGTAGAATGGAGTTTTTTTCATTTTTTCCTTCCTCGCACAGAAAATTTAAAACTGGACCGGAAATGGTTGTCTTGAAACCATGAATCTGATTTTTTTTATTATTGAATTTATAATCAATTAATAAATTAAAAAAACGAGTAAAATGGATATAATTTTTTTTTTCTTCCTTCAGGCAGAGAATATTCAAAACTGATGAAAAAAAATAGTATGAACCATTTTCTTTATACCAAATTTATGTCCAATTAATAAAAATAAAAAGAGAGCAAGAAGAACGAATATATTTTGTTCTTCCTTCAGGCAAAGAATATTTAAAGTTGCATTGAAAAAAGAAGTTGTCGTGACCGGTTATGAATTCTTTTAGGAAGGCGCACCTGTGGAAGGTCAAACAGGTGTGTGGGAGGTCACTGTGCCTTAACCATAACTGTTATTCAAAAAGAGAAGGATAAAAGGAGAGAGAAAAAGAAATGTGGAGGAGAAAAGATGAGGTATAGGGAGGTAGGGAGGGAGGGAGGGAGGGAGGGAGGTCACTTTTGTTAAGAGTTGTAAGCTTCTAGATATTACTTGTGAGGGGAGAAAGTGGTAGAGATTACACCACTGTCATCACCACTGTCATCACCACTATCATCACGACTGTCATCACCACTGGTACCTATGTTATCATCACTACTATTACAATTGTTACCATCACCACCAGTCATCACCACTACTATCTATGTTATCACCACTACTACTATCACCACTATAACCAATGTCACCCTCACCACCACTACAACCACCACTCCCATCATCATTATTATACCACCACTACCACAACCACCACCACCACCACCCACCACCCTCACCATCAACATTACAACCACCGCCACTCCCACCCACACCACCACCACATAAGGATGGGCGGCCAGGTGTTCCAGGTACTCCTCCACACCTTAATTGCTTCCACACCACACCTGGCCAACCCTCAAAACGTGCTCCACAATAACAATATACTTAATATAACACAAGTTTCCTAAAAATTGTCCTTGACTTTTAATAAACGAGGCGGCATTTCCGATTTTTTTTTATTTTGTTCACTTTTTTTTAAGGTAAGGAAGGTCTACTAAAAAAAAACTATATTGCCATTCCCAAAAAACTATTCAATATATCTAAAAATTGTAGTCAAAATTATGTACATTATTATCTTTCAAAATAGTGCTCAAAATAAATGCGTAAATAATCCCTTTTTTATATACAGAAACAGATTCACCAAATATTGAAAAAGAGAGAAATAGAAATAAAAATAAATAAATCTCGCAATACATCGGTCCATAAAGCACATATTAATAAATCCAACCTAATAGTTCCTGAGGTGTTCTATGTGTCCCTGCCCGTCCCACGCCCACGCCCACGCCCACGCCCCTGCATCAAACACATAGAAACCGGGGTAATGAAAAAAATAAAGAAAATAATAAAGAAAATAATAAAGAAAATAGTAAAGAAAATAGACTACAGAACGGAGATGATCAAAAGTTAATGCTAAATGATGTCAAATAAATAATAAAAATAAAAAGTGAAGAGGAATTATATGTTATGAGACACACACACACACACACACACACACACACACACACACACACACACACACACACACACACACACACACACACACACACACACACACACCGAAGAGGCAGCAGCGGCGGCGCCAGGGAAGGGAGGGCGGCGCAGCGGTGACCTGTAAGTGTGTGTATGCATATGTGTGTGTGTGTACCGCTGACCCGCTGCTGGCACTACGGCGTTGGGGGATGGGGGGGGGTCTGTATACCTGTATGGCACATGTACAGTACTCCTACAACACAGGTACACAGTCGTCGTTACCACACATATACCCGTCTAGGCACCGATCAAGTCCAATGTACTACACTTGGCCGCTACAGATTACTTTTTTTCCCCCCGCTAAATGGAGGACGAATAAGTGATATTACAGAAGATACAACAAACATTAAACACCCGCAAAAACCAGTGCCATTAAAGATTAAAAAGTAAAAAGTTCTCCAAAAGAGGTAAATATTAATTAAGTTTTTTTTGGGGGGGAGGTGAGTTGATTCTCGTCCTACTGCAAGATTCTTCAAGTGGGAGGAAGGAAGGATTGCTGAGCGGCGCCTCTTCCTGATTTATATTTACTGTTTTTTTTCATTAATGTTTCAGTATTTTTTCCTCCTCCTCCTCCTCCTCCTCCTCCTCCTCCAGGGAAAATACAACGTAGAGTAACCAAAATGATACCAATATTACGTACCAAACCATACGAGGAACGACTTACAGAACTAATTTTATCTCCCCTAACAGAACGGAAACAATTGTAGTTTTCAAAATGTTCAAAATTCACTAATGTAACCCTAGAGGTCTATTTCACAGTGGATCGTTCTAACTTACTAACTTACTAGAAACAACAGCTACAGAATAATTAGGAAACACTTTGAAACTAACGAAGCTAAGTACTTTTTTCTATAATCGTGTTGTCAACGTTTGGAACGGACTAACTGTACTCTTGAACGTCTTTACTCAAATACTTAAGAAACTTTTCAAACACACCTTGATAATTACTTCATATCAAATCCCAGGCTGGCACTGTTTTTTTCAGCCTAATAAAGCGACTATATTTTTGTTCCTCTATTCCTCAAACTCACGTCTAGTTACGTAAAATACAGCGTTCTTCTCACTGTTTTTCAATACTACATGATAAAACTTCTTTTCCGGCCAGTATCGGCTGTAAGGATGGTGAGGTAGGGAGGAATCTTCTACTATTCTATCCTTTCTCTAATAATAATAGTTAGTGTAAGTTAGTGAAATCAAACACCCAGTAGGGATCTATAGGACTATTGTTGTTTGTAATTCCTATGTATTCCTTATCATCATAATATTTTGGCGGCAACATCCTAACCACGTGTAAGTAAACTGCAGAAGGGAAGGAGACTAGAAATAACCAGGTGTCCGTCCCATGTGCAGCCTTGCCCGCCTCGCCTGCTGGTGGTGCTGGGACGACGGTGGCGGGGCGAGGACAGGACACCATGTTCTTAAGGATTGCAAACAGTGAGGAAATGATAGGTTTATGGGTGGAAAAAAAAAGAAGATAGGAAGAAAAAATAACATAGAAGAAAAGAAAAAAAATAGAATAAAATAGAACAGAATAGAAAATAAAATAAAAGAATAGAAAATAAAATAAAAGAAAAAGAAAAAAAATTAAAAGAATAGAAAAGAAAAGAAAAGAAAACATGTTCCCTGTGAAAAGTAGTAAAAAATCAGGAAAAAAAAAAAAAAATAGAAAGAAAGGAAACAAAGTGTTCGTGCATCTTAACCACAACAAAATACCATGAAATAACCAGAACGTTTTCACGACTAAATAATGAAAATCCAAGACCTAGTCCACCAAGCTAAGGGTACGTATACAATTTAAAGGGGTGGAGGCGACGTGCCCTGCCTTGCCCCCTCTAGGCACTAACACTCCCTCACCCTGACCTGACCAGTAATAACACTCCCTCACCTGGCCTGACCTCCTGACCTTCCTAAAAATCTTACCGACCTAACAATATAACTATCTAAATTATCATGACTTTTATATAACTTTTTGGGTATTATTAAGAAAAAATCATAACTTCCCCAGGCCTGGAAAATTAAAATAACCTTCCAAGATTTTTTTCCAAAGCCGCTGAAATCTTCTTTGTAGTATATTTCTGCTACACAAAGACAAAAAAAAAATGAAACTACGCCTACAAAAGAAGACAAAAACCTGTTCCTAATGCTATTGCTGGTACACAATGAAGACAAGATTAAGGATAAATAAATCAGAAGAAGAAGAAACACACACATGCTCCTTGTTACTGTTGCTGATATACTGAAGATTGAAGACAAGACCACAACTAAAACAGAAGGAGCAACGCCTAATACTTATACCACTACTACTCTTGCATAATGAAGACAACACGAGAGTTCAGGATATCCACGTCCGTCTCGTTTGTGAGGTAATGCAACGCTCCCCTTTGAAGGTATATTGAGTCGTACTACAAAGGGAGGCGTAGGGAGGCGAGGGAAGGAGGAGGCGGCGGCGGCGTGGTGCTGGGATTCCTGATAACACCACTAAAGACAATGGTTAACTCTCACACCGGCTCGATGGATCACATGACCGCGAGGCTTATAAACAGATGCACAACACATTATTCCTCTCACAAGTACTCCAAGGCCGCGCGGAGACATACATTGAGGGAGAAGTAATGGCCGGTAGATTACTGATACACAAGGGAGACTGACAGGAAGGTGTGCGGGACAGACGCTTGATATGCTGCTGATAATAATCTGAATCTCAATTGCCTCGCCAAAATGTGTTCAACTCCAAAAGAAACAAGTATTTTACATCATTACCTCTTGATGCGGCGGCGATAACGAGGCATTCAGAAACGGAAATACCCTTTATGTTGCCTCCTCGCTACTGAACACAGACTCGGTTACAAGCGAACACACACACCACTCATTACCATAAATCGATATCAATCTCAAATACGTAGGTGCCAAGGATGCAAGTCAAATTTATAGACATAAATAACCACCGTGTTCGTGTAATTGACTTCCAACACAAAATTTGGCCAGTTGAGTTCGGAAACAAAGTAATTTGACCAAATCCCTAGTTCTCGCGCTTCCCACAGTTGAACGGATGGTTGAGGGGGGGCGGAGGGGGGGCGAGGGGGGTCATCACCTCTATATGGGTACAGTGTGGTGCTGGAGACCTGTAGTTAACCTCCTTGCAGCAGTAAGGCGGCGGACAACTAGCGGCCTCGCACGGCACTGACATATTCCTTCCTTCCTTTCACAGTTTTTATACATTTAGTTGTACTTTTTACTCAATAAACCTGGAAAGGCGTGACGGGCCGCTGCTAACTGGGGAGGAGGGCAGCATGGGAGCGTCTGTGTGGCATGCAGGTGGGCGCACACACACACACACAGGCGGGAGGTGTGGTGTGGTGTGGGGGGCAGCAACCAACCGTCTTGCTTGCCCCTCACCCCTCCCTCCTCACCCCCATCCACTCACTCACTCACCCATTCCCCCACGCCCCCCCCCCCCCCCCCCAGCACGTGGCCTTGATGTGGCTGGTTTCAGTAGCCAACAGATACCACTGATAACTCAACACACAAAAAGAGAGTAATAAAAAAAATAAAAAAAATTGACTCAACATCACACGCAGATAAAAATTGAATTGGATCAAACTTAATACAAAGGAAAACAAACTGAACCTATGAATGAGTCTTGAGTGAATACATGAATACGTAATAAACAGCCACGTGGACCCAGTGAATAAGGGTTAAAAAAAAATTTACCTGTCGAAAATGTTGCACACCTGACTGATCACACACAGGTCATGGCACCCAAAACGCCGGGCCAAAGGTGAGGCGGGAATTTTTTTTGTTAATTTTTTTTTCACTATTAAGTTCATGATCGTGCGTCTACTTTTTGTATCGGATCACTATTACCGTTCATAACCTCGATTCTCTCTCTCTCTCTCTCTCTCTCTCTCTCTCTCTCTCTCTCTCTCTCTCTCTCTCTCTCTCTCTCTCTCTGTCTGGCTGGCTGGCTGGCTGGCTGGCTCTCTCTCTCTCTCTCTCTCTCTCTCTCTCTCTCTCTCTCTCTCTCTCTCTCTCTCTCTCTCTCTCTCTCTCTCTCTCTCTCTCTCTCTCTTCTTTCTCTCTCTCTCCGGTGCTGTGGGTAAGAGGATGGAATGTATGGAAGGTATGGGACCACCATGGCCCCCTATGGACTCACCTGTACTCATGGTTACCTGCCTGGGTCCCGCACCGCCAATGCCTTCCTCCCTTACCTGCGGAAGAGAGAAACAGGTGTCAAGCGAGGCGTACAGAAAGTTCAACTAAATTTAAACTTAATATAGTAAAGAGCGATTAGTGTCAAGTAGAGCGTAAAGTAAGGGGCATTAAATTGGAAGTTAATAAAGTAAAGAGACATTAGAGTAATAACTTATGTAGATAGTGATGTATATTGATCAAAATAAAAACAGGGTACAATGTTAGAGTATTCACATATTTTTATCTTTATCTAAAAATTCTACTGATTGTCTGCGATGTAAATAATCTTCCACACCTTAGTAACCATCAAGTAACACTATCACTAAATGTAAAGTAATACGAAGCAATATAATGTAATCTAATATAACATAATGCCAGCTACTAGGCCACAGGAATGCGTATAGACTTCTTTTTTCCCTTCTTAGAACACTGCCATGTCCTCCGCACAGACATCAACACCTGTAATTTTGGGGGATTTTTATATCATTCCACAACCATTTTTGCTCCTCACGGGAGTTACAGTGATGATAATGTAACTTGAACACAATACCAAAGTGGCAGGAAAAAAAACAACTCTGTATCGGCAATAGAGTCAAGTCGAATTTATTTTTTGCATCTGGTCCCTCCGCGTCCCCCAAGCCTGCCTGGCCTTGACGCAGCCCGCGGCGAGGCCCAAGACCACCGTCGTGAGGCCTCATCTAGTGGAAAAAATGGGGTTTTCGATAAGCGAGCGATAACGCGGATCACTTCGTTCTCGTCACGGCAACTCAAGTGGTCATTAGGGCGGCGAGGGTGTTGGGGGGAGGGGAGGATGGGGTGGGAGGAATAGGTGAGGGGAGTGAGGGTTAGGGTGGTACGGGGGTGGGGAGGAATGAGGGGAAGGGTGAGGGGAATGGAGAAAGCCAGTGGTCGATGCAAAGTTGAGGGAAATAGTCCCGAGGGGAGTGTGGAGGAGGGATGGGTGAGGGCATCAAGGGGTAGTAAATGTTGGCCGTGCACGCCGCTTCACCACGACTCCCCTCGTCCGACGAGGACTGTCCGGACGGTATCGCACGCCGCCGCACGCCCACCCGTGCCTGCCGCCCTGCCTGGCCCCGCCTGGCCCCGCCTTGGTTCGGCTCGTCCTAAGGCAATTAATTGGCGGGAGATTGCTGCTTCATGACAAATGTTCTGTAATTCCAAAAGAAAAACAACCAAAGCAGGTGACGGCCAGGATATACTAACACAACATCTGGAAAAGGTGGAGCTAATCCCGGGAACAACCAATCAATGCCACACAGACCAAACTCATCCTTCCCATTGGCTGTGGGACTCCCGCATCAGCCAATGAGAGAGGCCGGAGGAGCATGTAGGCGTGACTTAGTGGAGGTCGAGCAAGTCGGTATATAATCCGCGGACCGTCGCGCGCGCGAGCTTTCCAGTCTGCCCTGAGCCAGTGACTCGTGCGGGTGCCGTGTCTGGCAGCCTGGCCCCGCCTCCACCTCCTCCTCCTCCTCCTCCCTCCTCTTCCTCCTCCTCCTCCACCGTCATCGCCGCCGCCGCTGCCCACATCCACCACAACAAGGCCACACCAGCTGCCCTCCACTGCGTCCGTCTCCTGCCTCGCCGCCTCGCCGCCTCGCCCGCCCCGAGCACCAGTGCACCACACCAGCGGCCCAAACACCTGTTCCGTGAGTTACCTTGTCCTTTGAAACCGTTGAGTCAGGCAGTGCGGTTCCCTGCGCAGGGGCTCCTTTATCGAGCCGCGGGGACAGGTAAGTGATCACGAGTGTGTCCGGCCACTAAGGACGTCCCTAGTATATCACCCTGCAACAGGTGTATAGGTGAGGCGACCCACACCCACTCTACGGTGTTCTCACCGCTAGGTTCAGACGTCTCCCCTCCCCCACCCCTATTACCTGACCCATGCACCACGCTCCCCACGCCCTGTCACCACCCCGGACCCATGCTGAGCCCCGCCTTGCCACGCGCTGAAACCCACCTAACCCACCCATCCACATCCCCCTCCCCCGCCCTCCCCTCCCCGCCGCGGTCCACAGGTAAGTTATCCTAAGAGGTCAGGTGCACAGGTGTTTCCCAGGACAGGTGAGTGCACAGGTAAGGATGTTTGCATTGCCTTGTTTACATTAATATTTATGTGATGTGTTTTTGATATCTATGTGATGTGTGATTACCGGAGTGGGGGAAGGGGAAGTTGGGGTGGGTGGGGGAAGGAGGGGTGTGTGTTGGGGTGAAGAGATTACTAAGGGAGGTTAAGGGGGATGTGTTACTGTATTAAGGGTAAAGGAAGGGGAATATTATAAGGGGTGAGGGGAAGGTTTCTATGGGGGAGTGTATGAAAAATGAAGGGGAGTTACTACGTGGGGTGAGGGGAGAATATGTGGAAGTGAGGGGAGGGGGGTTACTGTGAAAGGGTGAAGAGGGGAAGAGTTAATGTGAGGGGATGAAGAGGGGAAGAGGAAGAAAAAAAGGGAATAAATGTGAGAAGTAAAAGGAGAGGGAGGGAAAAAACGACAATGTGAGGGGAAGGGGGAGAAGAGGGGTTACTGTATGGGGAGGAGAGGGTTACTAAGTGATGGTGAGGGGAGGGAGAAAAGGGAATGACTGTGTGAGGGAGTGGGAAGAGGGGAGTTTAAATGGGTGAGGGGAAGAAGGGAAATTTCTATAAAGGGGAAAGGAAAATGAGAGGGGTTTTTTGAGAGTAAAGGTGGGGTTGCATGTGGTGGGGAAGAAGGGGAGTTATTATTGGGGAAGGGGACGAGGGGAAGTTGAGTGAGGGGAAGAGGAAAGAAGAGGGAAATTAATATGAGAGCGAAGAAAGAGGGAAATTACTGTGTGGTTGGGGAGGGGAAAAGAGGAGACTTACTTTATGGGGGAGGGGAAGGAGGAGAAAATTGGAGGAAGAGGGGAATGGGCGAAAGAAAGAGGGGAAAAAAAGGGATGGGGTGGGAAAGTGGAAGTTTCTGAATGGGGGAGGGGAAAGGGAGGGAGAGAAGAGGGGAGTTAATATGGGGGTGATGGGGAGAGGAGGGGATATTTTTGCGTTGAGGGGTGAGGGTGAGGGGAGATTTTGTGAGGGGAAGTGAGAGTACTTATTATGTGAGAAAGAGGGAGGAGGATTACTGGGTAGGGGTGAAGGAGGGCGGTGAGGGAGGGAGGTAGGGGTGAAGGAGGGGGTGAGGGGAGGGAGGGGAAAAATGAGTAATATTTCACACGGGAGGGGAAATGAGGGAGTAACTATGTGTGAATAAGGTAAAATAAAAAAATGAAATGAGGGGACGTACTGTACAGGAGGCTCTTTGCTACAGCGCTCAACTCTGTATCATTATAAATTTAACAACACGTAGGGAACCTTAAATTGGGCTGAATTCCAAGTATGAAGGTGATTACTAGGCAGGGGGAGAGGGGAGGATAGGGAAGTGAGGGGAAGGAAATAGGGGAGAGAGGGGAGACGTAAGG
>JAXIVD010007572.1:7500-19709 GCA_036785275.1 Cancer borealis
CACTGCCTTTGACGCTGACGTAGGTGACTCCCGACCATCGGTATTATTTCATCAAGGTTAGAGAAGTGAGTGAAGATGAACACATTACACAGATGAACGTGAATAAATAATGGATGAAAGATGTTATTAGGAAAGTAGGAAGAATTAGTTCACAATTAGGGTATTAAATGATTATTAAAAAAACACTTAGCAGTCGCGTGATAAGAGTGAATACGAGAGAGAGATGGAAGAGGAGGTTATATTGATTGATGAATGAGGCTGAAAAATGGCATGGCGTCAACATAACCTGTCTCGCGTTGAATTAATAGCTTTTGATAGATTCATTATCTTATTTTTGTCTATATAAGAGTAATTTTGTCACCTGCAGCATCCAGTCCTTGATTCCCACACTAATAAATCTATATTGTTCGTGAAGTGAGAACATGAGAGAAAAATAAATGGGGTTCTGATGCTGGAGTTAATTTAATGAAGTGACGCTAACCTTCAACATTTTCAAACATTCAGTGGGTTCTCTCTCTCTCTCTCTCTCTCTCTCTCTCTCTCTCTCTCTCTCTCTCTCTCTCTCTCTTCTCTCTCTCTCTCTCTCTCTCTCTCTCTCTCAGCAAGGGGTCTTCAACTGCAGATCTTTTTCCTTTTCTCTGGCCACTCCATCTCCTCACAACCACACCCACACCCACACCCACACCCACACACACACACACACACACACACACACACACACACACAAGATAAAACTTCAATTTTTCCCTTAATTTCGAAGATGTTCACCCCTGTAATTAGAGTCTAGTCCCACGCTAGACTGTACGGAAAGCTGATGATAAAAACAAAAATAGAACAAGGATACGAACACGGAGAAAATGTAGTCCCGGGGAGATGTCAGCGGCGGGCGGTGCTTCGAGGCATTCAGACGAGTTTATTGAGAGAATGTCCGGACCACTTACCAATAACACGTACATACATCAAGGACATGCGTGTACGTGCTTGATTGTGTGTACTTGTGTGTAATTGGGCGTGTCTCAGCTACCCAGTAAACATCTATAACTGTCACTGTCACTATAATTTACTGATAGGAGTAATAGCAGTGCGAGTGAGTTATATAAATGAGTGATTAATATATATTTTTTTTAATTACGTGAAGTATGTCAATCGGAGGGTACATGTCGGGTACGTGTTAGGCTTCGCAGGGGAGGGGAGTAATACGCGATGAGGACACGTCATGAAAAAAAAGAGTAGAGTCATTTAATGGTATTAGTTAACGGGTCACACTTTTCATATTAACATTACAGTAATGGTTTCCCCTCAGGCACGAGACGAGGGGAAGACGTGATGCTGATGGATCTAATTGACTTTCATGTTGGTAGTTCACTATAAGATCATCACTGTAGCATTATTATTATTATTATTATTATTATTATTATTATTATTATTATTATTGTTATTATTATTGTTATTATTATTACTACGTCACAAAGCGTCACACAACACCACACACCTTCATCCCTCTCTCTCCAGAATAACCTCAAATATACACACACACACACACACACACACACACACACACACACACACATACACACACACACACACACACTCCTGTACCTGCCTCAACATCATTTAAATATTACCTATGCACTATCCATATCCAACAGTTTTATCACAGCCCTTGCCTTTCAGCCTGTGACCACCACCACCACCACCACCACCACCATCACCACCACCACCACCACCACCACCTACTGACAAACATTTTATTCACTCTTCAAATATTTAAATGAAGTTTGTGTTTCCATCAGGCAGTTAAGTGACAAACCCAATTCTCTTCTTTACGTGTTAAGTTGGAAAGTTAATTGTTCCCTTTTTTTTCTTTCTCGCCGCTTGGAATGACTAGTTAAGGAAAAGAAGGTTATAAAGGTGGATGGGAAAGTTTATTTATTCATATTATTATTGAAAAAACAAAAGATGGTGGAAATTGCATATTTTTACTAAGGTATATTATAGAGGTTATTAAAGCAAACACACACACACACACACACACACACACACACACACACACACACACACACACACACACACACACACACACACACACACACACACAAACCTTACGAAAACATCACAAACAGCTTGGAAATTCCCATTATTTAGGCAAAAACTCGAGGAAGTGAATTTGTCTTTCCTGCTGAATCTGACGTAGCAGGAGGAAGAGGAGGAGGAGGAGGAGGAGGAGGAGGAGGAGGAGGAGGAGGAGGAGGAGGAGGAGGAGGAGGAGGAGGAGGAGGAGGAGAACAGGGATGAGGTACTGAGGTAATTCTTCGTTCTAATTACAAGGGAGTTGAACTTTCCTCCGGCATATAACTACCGAGAAGGAAGTTAATGCAAGTGTAGCAAGTGTTAAGCCAATGTGTAGGGAGTGTAGTACCAGCAGCGCCTCTCTCAGGACCGCGGGAGGAATGGCAAACTAGACCTATATATAAAGGCGGTAAAAAAAATATATCGTACTCCCTCTCTTTCTCTTTCTTTTTCTTTCTCGCTTTCTTTCCTACTGCCTTTCTTATTTTCATTATTTATCTCTCTTATTCTTTATTTATTTATCTCCCTCTCTCCCTCTCTCTCCCTCTCACTCTCTCTCTCTCTCTCTCTAGGCCACCATCTGCACAATTTTTTCCCGTGAAGAAGTCTGTAATTAGCCTAATTGGCAATGAATACCATTACCATTCATCAAGGTGATTCATCAGAAAAAGCAATTAGGAGGTGTGAATAGGAAAGAAGGAAATCAATTAAGAATGTTTAAGATTGAAGGACATGTGTCAATTAGTCTTCAATAACGAATATAACAGACCATTCTAATATCAATGGTGGTGGTGGTGGTGGTGGTGGTGATAATAGTAGTAGTAGTAGTAGTAATAGTAGTAGTAGATGATGATGATGATGATGATGATGATGATGATGATGATGATGATGATGATGATGATGATGATGATGATGATCGATCTGTGAGGAGTCATCATTGCTAGAATTAATATACAAATATCGACTCGACGCTCTATCAGTTACGAATTTTAATAACGTTTGATTAACAAAAAAAAGATATTAATGAATAAACTCCAGCGGCGGAAAATCAGTGTATAAAAAAAATAAGTTCTTTTTATATTTTTTTTTTTTTATGTAAATTTTCGCAAATCACAAATGTAAATAGAAGCAATGGATCGGTGCGTGATTACTAGCACGCACACACGCACACGCACGCACACACACACACACACACACACACACACACGCACACACACACACACACACACACGTACAATTAATAAAATGCGTAGCTGTTATCTTAATTAAACAAACATTTATTACATTCCTCTAATAAATCTTCGCTTCCCTTCCCTTCTCTCCCCTTCTCTCCCCTCCTCTCCTCTTCTCTCCCCTCCCAACCCTTCCCTCCTCTCCTCTCCCCTTCCCTTCCCATACAGTAACACATACAGTAACACTAGCAAACATTCTAACCTAGCTACTGTATGCTAGAAGTAGAGGTCAGAAGGTCAGCTAGTTTATCATGCCTCCCAGAGCGTGGAATTATGACTGGCCATTAATCTGACCTTACTACGAGGGGAGGGAGAAGAAAGGTAATTAATTTAGTGCCAAGGGGTTGCTTTCACCTGCGGGAGTGACGAGAGGCAGCGATGAGTGGGCAGGAAAAACGAGGCTAAAAGCATTTCGTTGTTGAGTCTCGGAGCCAGTCTTGTGCTAGTCGTGGGAGAGGGAGGGTGTGCTGCTACGTCTCTCCCTCCCACCCACCTCCAGTACATTGGGAGGGAGGAAGCAAGGGAGAGGGAGAAAGATATATATAGACAGGTAGATACACAGACACACACTATAAATAAAAATAATATATATCTGTGTAGTAAATCAGCGAACACACATTTTGCATTGATATATATAAAAAAAAAGGTTTATGAGTACAAAGGAAAGCTTTTTCACGACTAATTATGAAATGCATCTATAATGACTACTGTTTGCTCACTCATGCACACAATAAATAGATATAAAATTCATGCACTAAAAAAAATATGTAATGAAATTTAATGTAGGATAAGTCAATAAATATGTAAAAAAATAAATAGATAATTAGATGTAAATAAATGAAGAATATATACAAATTGACATAAATAAAAATATATAATTGATAATGTTTAAAATAGATCCCCACACATACCCCCTCCCACACACCCACACACCCACACCCACACACACACACACACACACACACACACACACACACACACACACCTGTACACCGGCCTGAGGGTAGCGACATGCAAATCTGACATAAATATTAACCAGCTCAGCTTCAGTAATGCTTTCTATCTGACTAAATGTTTATGCACGAGTTGCTACTTTACTTTGGTCGGGGAAAAGGGCGTCTGAAGTGCTATTTTTTTATCCTCTTTTCTTTTCTTTTCTTTCTTGTTTTTATTAAAGTCATTCGTCATTCGTTTGTGTTTTGTTGAATATGCAAAACAAACGTTCATTTTCTTCGTGTTGTTATGATGTACACCAAACGTTTTTATTTCCTTCCCCCAAACATGTTATACGTACATAGTGTTTGGTTACGTCTGTGAGTGTATGTACACCATGACCTTTGAACGTGGCCCCCAACCCCTGCCTTGACCCCTGCTTTGCTTACCCTGCCAAGCTATCATATTCTTTCACCCTTCCTTTGTCTCTTCAGATAACTCCTCCATCCACAACCTAACCTAACCTAACCTAACTAACTAACTAACTAACTAACTAACTAACTAACTAACTAACTAACTAACTAACTAACTAACTAACTAACTAACTAACTAACTAACTAACTAACTAACTAACTAACTAACTAACTAACTAACTAACTAACTAACTACCTACCTACCTACCTACCTACCCTAACCTAACCTAACCTAACCTACCTACCTACCTACCTACCTACCTACCTACCTAACCTAACCTAACCTACCTATCTACCTACCTACTTACCTAACCTAACCTAACCTAACCTAACCTAACCTACCTACCTACCTACCTACCTACCTACCTACCTAACCTAACCTAATCTAACCTACCTATCTACCTACCTACTTACCTAACCTAACCTAACCTAACCTAACCTACCTACCTACCTACCTACCTACCTACCTACCTACCTACCTATCTAATCTAACCTAACCTAACCTAACCTACCTAACCCAACCAAACCTAACCTCACATCCTTTCATCCTTTAGGTAATCCCTGCTGTTACCCTGCCTCCCCTGCCTAGCTTACACGTTCCTTGCCCTTCCCTCTCTCCCTCCCTGCTTGCCTGCCCCGCTCCGCCTCGTCCCGCCCAGCACATCCCAGCCCAACCCCGCCCCGATGATCACCCGCACTGCATCACGTCGGACATCTGTGACCAACGGCGGGGCCCTTAGGAGAATGGCCGTCTCTGTACCCAAGACTGCAATACCGACACCGCTGGGATAGATTACTCCTCCTTCCTCCCCTTCTCTCCTACCTCCTCCTTCCTCCTCCTCCTCCCTCCCTACCCCCCTTTTAGATAATCCATGCAAGTGGTATGTGATCCAGTTTGGTTCCAGGAAGATAACACTCCTGGAATTGAGCGCCGCGAGTCATGATTGATGGGTGTCTGGTGTTCAATCAGTACCACGACACTCTGCCTGACCCTATGTGACACCCCCACGCCCTCCAAAAGCCCCCGCCCATCTCTGCACGCCCGCCTTCGCCTCCCAGAACACCCCCCCCCCCACGTCACAACACACACACACACCACCTGCCTCCCTTGGTACATCTATCACGCCCAAAATATCAATCTACAGCAACGCAACACTTTCAGAACACGTCTTTACCCCCTCCTCCACACACACACACACACACACACACACACACACACACACACACACACACACACACACACACACACACACACACACACATTGAGGCGTCCCTATCGACCCTCCTCATCTCCTCTCGTTATATTACGGCTCATTCACGATTCCAATTAGCGTCGCCAACCATATAACGACCTTAATCACCACAAAAAAATACTTCTATCAAACTTCACTTTACACCCGTGTTAGAAATTTTTTTCCCCCAAGTATTGAAGTGTGACGCGCTGAGGAGAAGGAGGAGGAGGAGGAGGAAGAGGAAGAAGAGAAGAAGAAGGAGAAGGAGGAATAGGAGGATGTAAAAATGGAAGGAAGAGAAGGGAGAGGGAAATAAAACGATAAAATAAGGGGATATAAAAGAGAAGTTTTTGGAAGGGAGGGAGAGACATGCGAGGGAATGGAGGGAAGGGGAAGGGATGGGAAGGGAGGAACGGAGGAAAGGAGGAAAGGAAGGAGAAAAATATTGGAATTTAAGGGAGAGGGTACGGATTAGATGAGAGTGTGGAGAGGATGAAGGAATGAAGGAAGGAAAGAAGGAGGGAAGGAAGGAAGGAAGGAAGGAAAAAGGTCTGAGAGAAGAAAGGAGAGAAGGGGAAAGTGAGGGGAAGAAGGAGACAAAGGGAGGGAAGTATAACAGAGATTTGATGAGTGGAGGAGGAGGAGGAGGAGGAGGAGGAGGAGGAGGAGGAGGAGGAGGAGGAGGAGGAGGAGGATGGAAGAATGTAAAATAAGACAAAAAATAAAAAATAATAAAATGACAGGAGAGGATAATAAGAGAAGAGAGGAAATTGATGATAAAGTGAGGGGAGAAGAAGAGATAATTGATAAAAGAGGATAAATACATCATAGAGAATAATAACAATAATGATGATAATGACTAAATACTGAATGACGTTAAACCAATTACTAATGCAATCACCCACACAAGGTCAGACATACTTGGACTTAATTAAAGGTACCGCTCCACCACATCCACAAGGTCAAGTAAGGGTATTGAAGGTCACATACAAAGGTCAAACACGTCACTACCCCCCCTACCTCCTAAAAAAATGCATAACAGTTGTGGTGACATAATGTATCTCCCTTCCTTCTTCCTTGCCTTCTTCCTTACAATCACTCCTTCCTCCCTTCACTCCCTTCTTCCTTCCCTCACTCCTTCCTTGCCTCCCTCCCTTCCTTGCTTTCTTCCTTTCAATCCCTTCCTTTTCTCCTTCCTACCCTCTCTCCCTTCCTCCTTCCCTCCCTCCATTCCTCCTTCCTTTCTGCACATACACACACACACACACACACACACACACACACACACACACACACACACACACACACACACACACACACACCCTTATAAATATATCTACACATTCCCCAAACTTTGCAACTATATAAACATGATGAATAAATAAAACAGACCCACAACACAAACAAACAAACAAACAAACAAACACAAACAGTCCTACACATGCATGTACACCTTGAACATACCACATAAAAAAATATATGAATAAATAAATAGAAAAAAAAAAAAGCCTGTTTTAACACACCTGAAAAAATATTGAAACTTTAAATCCCCAAATACCTTTATCAATAATTACTTTAGACCACTGACCAATGCACAAAATTCAACCACCACCACCACCACAGAACCACCACCACCACCACCACCACCACATAACCACCACAGAACCACCACTACCACGAGAAAACATAAAAAAAATAACCTAGGTATCAATAATTCCATACAGTCAGTCAATCCACTTTCTCGTACACATTCATATTTCATCTCGACGCTTGTCCCTACCACACCACAACCACCACCACCACCATGACCACCACCACCACCATGACCACCACCACAGGAAGGGCGTCAGTAAACCCAACACGTAACAACACACTCACATTCAGCATTACGCCCTCATCCTCCCCCCACGCCCTTGGAAGCTCTTAAGGGGAACGGACGATGGTGATGTTCCTTCCGCCACTCGTCCATTACTTCTGACGAGGGGGGTGTGTGTGTGTGTGTGTGTGTGTGTGTGTGTGTGTGTGTGTGTGTGTGTGTGTGTGTGTGTGTGTGTGTGTGTGTGTTGAAGGGAGATACCACTTGTTTTGAATTGGAAGGAGGAGGAGGAGGAGGAGGAGGAGGAGGAGGAGGAGGAGGAGGAGGAGGAGGAGGAGGAGGAGGAGGAGTAGAAGGAGGAATCACTGAGAGGACAATGTGAGTCCCTGTTATCTGAGGTTAATGTCAAGTGATTACAACTCTTACTGGATTGGAGGAGGAAGAAGAAGAAGAAGAAGAAGAAGAAGAAGAAGAAGAAGAAGAAGAAGAAGAAGAAGAAGAAGAAGAAAAAGAGAAGGTAGAATAATAAAAAGGAAAAAACAAGAACAGCAAGAGGAAGAGGAAGAGGAAGAGGAAGAGGAAGAGTAAGAGGAAGTATTGGAAATGGTTAAGAGGATGTGTGGTCGCGTGTCTTGCATCCTCCGAACACTGTAAACACAAACATTAAGGAAGGAAATAAAGGCTCAAGCAACGCACTCTTTATTTTCTTCTCCACGCAAAACGTACAGTGTCTCCTCCTTCTGTTTCTCCTCTTTTTTATTCTATTTTTCCCCCTCCTCCTCCTCCTCCTCCTCCTCTCTCCTGGTTATTGGAGTTTTGTTTTCCTCACCTTTCCTCCGCTGTGTATGTGTGTGTGTGTGTGTGTAAGGATGTAACACGCACACACAAACACATAAACACACATTATTTAGCCTTAACCATAAAGAAACGACCTTCATTATCCTCGTACTGTCCCGTAAACAAAGCAAAACAAATTATTCAAAAAGATGAAAAATGAATAAATAATGAAAGTGAAATTACCTAAACAAACTCATTTATAAAGGTCTTAGGGACGCCTCACGATGCTGCAGATCACTCCACACTACTCCACTCCCTGCCACTCCACTCCCTTCCATTCCATCTACTCCCTCCCCCTCTCCTCCATTCCACTCGACTCCCTTCCACTCCCCTCCCTTCCACCCCTCTTCACTCCCCTCCCTCTACTCCATTTCACTCCACTCCACTCCCACCACGGCTGCAAGACTGGAAGGAGACGCCAGACAGTTAAGATAGATACTGGAACACATTGACTGAGGATTGTTGCCGCGCTGCTCACCTCTGTCTCCTAACCTTGAACTCATGCTAAAAATCCTGACCTTGAGATACAGGTGAAGGGATAGGTGTATTTCATATGTGTGTGTGTGTGTGTGTGTGTGTGTGTGTGTGTGTGTGTGTGTGTGTGTGTGTGTGTGTGTGTGTGTGTGTGTGTGTGTGTGTGTGTGTGTGTGTGCGCGCGCGCTGCTTTCACTACACGTCATAACTACAGTAATGACGCAATACCTTGGTTAATTACGCGGGAATGGCAACACTGCGACACCATCACTACAGAGGAATACAAGGGAATACAAAGGAACACAAACAGCAACATACCCTAGGGTCCCGGTGAAGGCTGTTTAATATAACTACTCTGCACTAACTACTTGAATTAGAGAAAGGATAGTACAGTGGAAGGCTCCTCCCCCCACTCCCATCCTTTCAGCCAAAGCTGGCAGGAAAAGAAGTGATACCATGTAGTATAGAAAAACTTCATGGAATTTACGAGGAAAGTTATTAGGTAAGTAAGGGTGAAATACAGTTTGATATTATAGTAATCAGGAAAATAAGGCCAGATTTGTGATCAGCATGACCGAAAAACTTAGTGTACGAATTTTCATGAGATTCGGAGATGTGGAATTTTCATGAAAGTTTGTAGGGTACACCCTTAAACTTTTTGACATTAATCATATATTTTTATATAACTCGAAATGTATGGGGCTTACGTAAAAAACGTATGGAATATAAAAGAAAGAACAGAATACGCCCGTTCTTTTGAGCTTTAGTGAAATTGAATTTGAATGTAATTATAAATGTAGGAGTGTAAAGTATTATACATTAATTTTTTTCACAAAATTCTAATTTGTTTCATAAATATTAGAGTTACTGAAAAAATGATGTCTTAATGAGATAGACATTATCAAACTCCATAACTTTACTTCTATACAACTTTCCAGTAGGACTTATATTTACGTAGTAAATTGAAAAAAATAAACTTTCGACCTCAATTGTAATGGAATTTACGGGCCACAAAATGGAAAAACGCTAATATTAAAGTAATGACAAAACTAATTCCATATTCATGATCAGCTTGCCCGAGAACACCTTGGTACCAATTTTCATGAGATTCGGAGGTGTGGAAATTTGCATGAAATGTTGTAGATATTTTTGAAATAAATCACATTTTGAAATAACTTGAAATCTATGAGATTTAAGTAAAAACATATGATATATAAAAGAAAGAATAAAAGACGCCCGTTCTATTGAGCTATAATAAAATGGAATTAAAATGTAATTAAATATGTAAAAGTGTAAAGTATTATGTATTAATTTCTTTCACAAAATTTTGAATTTCTTCATAAATATTAGTTATAGGAAAGATGATGACAATATGAGATAAACATTATCAAACTCCATAAATTTACTTATATACACTTTATCCTGTAGGACTAATATTTACGTAGTAAAATGGAAATTTTCTTTCAATCCGATTTCTGGTAGAATTTACGGGCCACAAAATGGAAAATGCAAACATTATAGTAATGACAAAACTAATTCCAGATTCATGATCAGCATGCCCGAGAATCCCTTGGTACCAAAGATAATATCACCATTAATTGTCAGGAGGAGGAGGAGGAGGAGGAGGAGGAGGAGGAGGAGGAGGAGGAGGAGGAGGAGGAGGAGGAGGAGGAGGAGGAGGAGGAGGAGGACACAGAATAACTCAACGCCATAACTCAACCTTAAAATAATGAAACCTAATCATCCATTATATTCAAGTTAAAATCAGTCGCTAAATTCCTATTAGTATTTTTTTCTTCTTTTTTTCCTTCTTTTTTTTCCTTTTTTTTTCCCTTCCATGCCTCTGTGTTTTCCAGGACGCCATAAACGAGGAACAACACAACACCCCGTGAAACAAAAGCAACACCACGCGCGCCACATTAATTCCATCATTTCACAATTAGTTCCGCCAATGAGGAACGAAGCGACTTGTTATAAAATTAATAATTAACTTCATTTACCTTATGAGCGTCAGGTGGGTGGGTGGGTGGGTGGGTGGGTGGGTGGGTGGGTGGGTGGGTGGGTGGGTGTGTCTGTGTGTCTGTCTGTCTGCATCCTGAAATATAGAGAAGGTGGGGTTAGTAGAGGCAAGGAGGGAGGGAAGGAAGGAAGGAAGGAAGGAAGGAAGGACGGAAGGAAGGAATGAAGGAAGGAAGGAAGGAAGGATAGAAGACATGCATTAATAAAATAACAAGATATATAACATAACATGAATAAATGAAAGGAAACATTCAAACACAAACACAACTTGAAGCTGAAGCGAAAACCAAACATTGACAAAAACTCACCTTGAAAAAACATTAAAAAAAAAACTTAAATAAATATACGTTAAAAAAAACATGAAAAGAATATCAAAAATATTCTTCACCATGACAAGAACAGATCAACATTAAAAAAAAAAAAAAAAATTGAATAAGTAAATAAATAATAGATAATAAATAAATAAATAATAACTGATATATATTCTTTTCAATGGTAAAAAAAAACAAAAAAAAAAAACATTACTTAGAAAAGAATAATCACAGAACATAATGACAGGAAAAAAAGGGGAATGGAAGAGGGGAAAGGGAAGAGGAAAGGGAAGGGGAAGGGGGAGAAAGGGAAAGAGGAAGGGAGATGAGGAGGAGGAGAAGGAGGGGGGAAGGGAGATAACTCACCACCCAAAAAAAAAAAAAAAATTAATAAATTGAAAACATTTATAATATACATATTTTTTCAACCATCCCTTACCGTGCAAAATGGCAGCAGTCACTTTCATATCCAATATCAAACATTTACATAATCAACGTTCAAATAATCTTTAACCTATATATTTCAACTTTTATTTTATTTTTATTTATTTTTTTTTTTTTTCTCCTGTAACTTATTTTTCCCTTAAACGCCTTAAATCATAATAATATCCAGCTTGAGAAAAGGGAATATATGCACGCACTCTCTCTACTCCCTCGCTACCACACCGCCCACCACATATTAAGCTTATCTTTCCCACTAAATTGCATCCAAGGCTTTACTTTGCATATCAGTTATCATCTTTCCCTCTTCCTTCCCTCCCTGCCTGCCTGCCTGCTGCCTTCACCACCACCACCACCACCACCACCACCAC
>JAXIVD010007573.1:0-7500 GCA_036785275.1 Cancer borealis
CAGGAGGGTGGATAGACAGGATTATATTATACATGTTTGAAACAAGTAATATTATGATTGCTGGTGTGTGTGTGTGTGTGTGTGTGTGTGTGTGTGTGTGTGTGTGTGTGTGTGTGTGTGTGTGTGTGTGTGTGTGTGTGTGTGTGTGTGTGTGTGTGTGTGTGTGTGTGTGTGTGTGTGTGTGTTGTGTCTCTCCTACCACACACACACACACACACACACACACACACACACACACACACACACACACACACACACACACACACACACACACACACACTAACAAGGGGACGGCTGGGACGCCAAGGTCACTTATTACTTTGACAAACAGCATCAAACAAACAAACACACATACACACACACACACACACACACACACACACACACACACACACACACACACACACACATACACACACATGTAGTCATTAACTGAATTTGTGTTTCTTCTCTTCCAAACAACACCATTAGCTTGGAACTGTAGCGAAGCAAACACGATGAAGAAGAGGAGAGAGGAGGAGGAGGAAGAAGAGTAAGAGGAGGAAGAGAAGGAAGAAGAGGAGGAAGAAGAGGAAGAGGATGGACGACACAGAGGAACCACAAAAATCATGGTCAGTTTTCTTTACCTTTTCCTTACTAATATTAATTAAGTTTCGGTGTTTGTGTCTGTTTTTATTTTTTATTTTTAACAGATTTCCTATTTTTCTCCATTGCTTAAGACCTTAACTTTATATTACCCTTGGATGTTTTGCATGTGTGTGTGGGTGTGTGTGGGTGTGTGTGTGTGTGTGCGCGTGTGTGCGTGTGCGTGTGTAGGAGCAGATAGGCTTTGAAATCCTGTTCCGCCCAATTACTTCGATAGCGAGTGAGTGAGTGAATGAGTGAATGAGTGAGTATTCTCTCTCTCTCTCTCTCTCTCTCTCTCTCTCTCTCTCTCTCTCTCTCTCTCTCTCTCTCTCTCTCTCTCTCTCTCTCTCTCTCTCTCTCTCTCTCTCTCTCTCTCTCTCTCTCTCTCTCTCTCTCTCTCTCTCGAACAAAGGAGTCTTTTATGTGTGTGTGTGTGTGTGTGTGTGTCCAGTGCACAATATGGGAAGTTTGGGTCGCCGGGTCCGTGGTAATGAAGTCTCGCTCTAATGGGTATCGCAATGAGGTAATTTATGCAATGAGTCGGAAGTTGAAAGTGGCATCAGCGTGACTATTTACCATTTTACTCTATTGAAGCTCGGAGCCAAATATTTTATGGGGGGCAATCTGATCTCAATTATCGTCAGTCTTGTTATCTGCAACCCTAATTGTATGAATATTGCTACCCTTCCGCCCTCCTTCCCCCCCTTATTCCGCCCTCCAACCCCCCTCCTCCTCCTCCTCCTCCTCCTCCTCCTCCTCCTCCTCCTCCTCCTCCTCCTCTTCCTCCCCGCCATCGTCTCTTCTGGAAAATAAGAGGAAAAAATGTGGAGGAGGAGGTATAAAAGTGTTTTCATTTGGCATGGTTACGAGACTGTGTGTGTGTGTGTGTGTGTGTGTGTGTGTGTTGTGTGTGTGTGTGTGTGTGTGTGTGTGTGTGTGTGTGTGTGTGTGTGTGTGTGTGTGTGCGTGTGTGTGTGTGTCAAGGATCAAACAGAAAACAGGGACGTTGGTTTTCAGATGCTGTTTGATGGTCAAGGGCGAGTGTTGGGATCAAGTGTGTTTGTTTGTGTGTGTGTGTGTGTGTGTGTCTGTGTGTGTGTGTGTGTGTGTGTGTGTGTGTGTGTGTGTGTGTGTGTGTGTGTGTGTGTGTGTGTGTGTGTGTGTGTGTGTGTGTGTGTGTGTGTGTGTGTGTGTGTGTGTGTGTGTGTGTGCTTGAGTGTGTGTGTATAAATAGATATTCACACACACACACACACACACACACACACACACACACACACACACACACACACACACACACACACACACACACATACACACACACACACATTACTACCACTACTACAACAACCTGTTTAATATTCGTAATTGCAAACACTGGCCTTCATCTACAATTACTCCCCTCACTCCTCTCCCTTCCCCCCCTCTCCTTCCCCTCCCTCCCACTCCCTCTCTCTCCCTTCCCCCTCTACCTTCCCCCTCTCCCTCCCCCCTCTCCCTCCCTCCCCTTATCAAATATCCACTACAATATGAACACAGGCAGAGTATTTTGATGTTAATGTTAAAATTACACTCCACTCTTCATTATCGACACCAAGGCAGCGATGCGTTGTTACCTACCTACCTAATTACCTGCAGCGAGGGTATTAATAAGTTTGCGAAATGATATACAGGTGTGCACAGGATAGCGTCATGTTAAATTGAAAAAATGTGTCCCCAAAAAAATTAAAAAAAAAAAAATATATTAAAGAAAAATACTGAATTGAGATGTGGAAGGTTGTATACGTTAGTGCGTGGAATGTTTTTTTTTTTTTTTTTTTTTTTTTTTTTTTTTTTTTTTTTTTTTTGTGTGTGTGGCTACGGTGTTGACTTATCCTTCTCCCTCCCTCCCTCCCTCTTTCCCTCCCTACCTCCCTCCCTCCCTCCTTCACTTCCTTCCCTCCTTTCTACCCCACAAGTTGCATTATTTGTGGTTTTCTCTTTGTCTGTTTAGAGTTCAAGGAAGTAGATCAATGCAAACAAACAAGAAAACAAGCAAGTAAACAAGGAAGTAAACAAGGAAGAAAACACACCTTCCATACCTCTCCCCACTCCACCCTCTCCCCACACGTCCCTCTCCCCACTCCACCCTCTCCCCACTCCATCCTCTCCCCAGACTAGCCAACCAACCAAGTAACACACCTTCCTGCACTCTGACACACATCATTTTTCACACTACACCACCCAGCCATCCCTCGCAGCACCCCGCCCAATCCCACCCCATCCCCGCCCCACCCATCCCCGCCCCACCCCGCCCCGCTCGAGCAAAGACACGCTGGTAAAGAAAACAAGGGAAGGGAAGGAAACCAACTAAGTAACAGGGTGAGGTGAGGCAGGAGGAGGTAGAAGAAGGACCCGGAAATGTCACAAAGTCAATGATTCTACATCGGTTCAGGTTACAGAAAGTTGTGCCATTGTACCAAACGTCGACTACAACACTCCTCCCTCCCTTTCCTCCCTTCCTCCCTTTCACTAGCTACCTGTAACACTCTTATTCCTCTCTCCCTTTCTCTCCCCTTCTCTCCCCTAACGCGAAGTAAAAGAGGAAGACTAGGAGGAAGGGAGGGAAGGAAAGGAAGGGAGAGAAGGCAAGGGAAGGGAAGGGAGAGAGTTGACCTGACAGGAAAATTGGATTGTTGCGTGATGCTTCTCCTCAGCGGCGCCATCTCTCGGCAGTGTGATGGACCACGTCAGGGTGTGCAGGCAAATTAGGCAATAGGACGAGTTTGTGTTTGAGTTTCCATCTGAATGACCGGTGCTATCCCCCGTTAGACTGTGAGCCGCCCGTTACTTGGTGCTTCTGTTGTTGTTGATGCTGTTATTGGTGTTGTTATTGTTGTTGTTCCTGTTCCTTCTGTTGCTCCTCCTGTTGTTATTGATGCTGTTATTGATGCTGTTTCTACATACGCACACACACACACACACACACACACACACACACGCGAACACACACACACACACACACACACACACACACACACACACACACACACACACACACACACACACACACACACACACACACACACACACACACACACACACACACACACACACACACACACACACACACACACACACACACACACACACACACACACACACACACACACACACACACACACACACACACACACATTATTCCTTGTAAACTGGTAACTGCGATGGAATCAACGAGGAGGAAGAGGAAGAATAGAAGAGAGAGGAGTAGGAGGAGGAGGAGGAGGAGACTTACCTCGCTATCTGAAGGTCAGAGAAGGAGGAGGAGGAGGATAATAATAATATGCCATTTTGTTGTTCTTCCTTCGTTTTTCCTTCCTTCCTTCCTTCCTTCCTTCCTTCCTTCCTTCCTTCCTTCCTTCCTTCCTTCCTTCCTTCCTTCCTTCCTTCCTTCCTTCCTTTCTTTCTTCCTTGTAACGTGATATTGTTTTGGTAATATAAAAAGGGAATCCATCTGGTCTTGCTTCTCCTAAATCCGAAGTCTCAAGGAAGGTGGAAAGATTTTATAAGATGGCTTAGTAGTAGTAGTAGTAGTAGTAGTATCAGTAGTAGTAGCAGTAGTAGTAGTGATAGTAGTATACATCAATCACTTTCCCTATATGAAGTCAATTACGATTTTCTTCTCCTAATTCATTTATAATATTATCTTATTTTCATTTTTTTTCATTTCAAGTAACAAAAGTGCAAGAATATAAATTTTTCCTCCCTCCGTTCAGTTCACTCTTTGAAGTATTTGCATTTTCCTTAGCGCAGTCAACCCACCGCACTGCAATAAGAGGAAATATTGAAGAAATACGAGAAAGTGGGAGTATGCTTGCAGTTCGTTCCTCTGCCCCGGCAAATATCTTCACGTGATTGGCATTTCCATTTACATATTAAGAGGCCGAGCTAGTACAAGACTCACAAACGTAACAGGCACATTGACACGGCGAGAAATTGTCAGCTAATGCAAACGTCGTAGAGAGAGAGAAGGAAGCACGAAGAGGAAGAGAAGGTGGAGGAGGAAGTGGATGAAGAAGAGATGGATGAGGAGGAGGAGAGGAAGAGAAGGAGGAGGAGAATAAAAGGGGGAGAAGAGACAGGTGACGTTTGTGGTGGTGGTGGTGGTGGTGGTGGTGGTGGTGGTGGAAGCTTCACTCAGGAATTCATTTAAATGTTAAAAAATTTGGTTTCTCGCTGGCGGGAGAAAAAAAAAAAAAAAAAAACACAACACAAAACAGACCTTATATAATTTCGTCTAATTAAATTTACGAGTGACGAATTAGATGCATTTACCTTCTAATGACAAAAGATTATATATACAAACAACCCAAAGAGAGAGAGAGAGAGAGAGAGAGAGAGAGAGAGAGAGAGAGAGAGAGAGAGAGAGAGAGAGAGAGAGAGACAGGTACTTAAATAAAGGTAGAAGTGATCACCCAGACGCTCTTGAACCTCACACACTATACATATAACCAGTATTCCCAGTATTCCCGACCGCCATAACACACCATCCAATCTGATGAATAACGCTTTGGCATCACCGTCGTGTGTGTGTGTGTGTGTGTGTGTGTGTGTGTGTGTGTGTGTGTGTGTGTGTGTCTGTGTGTCTGTGTGTGTGTGTGTGTGTGTGTGAAGAATGACACCATTACACTCAGCCTTGTCACACATTGGTGGCAGCTGTAACAACCTCTTCCTCCTGTTGTTGTTGTTGTTGTTGTTGTTGTTGTTGCTGTTGTTGTTGTTGTTGTTGTTGTTGTTGTTGTTGTTGACACTCGAGGCACCATTGAAGTTTTTGACATCACGACGCCCAGTGCCAAGCCAGATAGATGCTGATTTTGGTGGTGGTGGTGGTGGTGGTGGTGGTGGTGGTGACGGTGGTGGTGGTGGTGGTGGTGGTGGTGGTGGTGGTGGTGGTGGTGGTGGTGGTGGTGGTGGTGAGTAATTGGCACCTGCACGCGTGATATAAAGGACAGAGCCATCCACAGATTAGTTTGTTTGTGTTAGTCCTTGCTCTCTCTCTCTCTCTCTCTCTCTCTCTCTCTCTCTCTCTCTCTCTCTCTCTCTCTCTCTCTCTCTCTCTCTCTCTCTCTCTCTCTCTCTCTCTCTCTCTCTCTCTCTCTCTTATCCTTACGAATTGTCCTCTTCCTCATCATTCCCACCTCACTATCCACAGAAATAACCCTCCTCCTCCTCCTCCTCCTCCACTTTCGTCACACGGAATATTACGCTCACCTTGATGTCGGAGATTCATTATGCAGTGCCTACGGAGGGTCACAGTGCCACCTCCGCCCCTGCCCCCCTGCCCCTGATCCACCCCTGTCCCTCCCCCTGCCCCCGCCCCACCCCTTGTCCCACCCTGTCAGATGGCGGGGACAAAGGCCTCAGGTTGCCACGTTCCCCGCGTCCCCCACCCGGAAGGTAAGATCTCGCGTTGCTTTATTATATCTAGATTTGATTAGCTGCTCAGTATTCCCCAAGGGCTCCAGGCGGGACAGTTTCATATATGTCTCTCTTTTTTTTATTCTCTCTTTTATTCTCTCTCTCATTCTCTCATTCTCTCTCTCATTCTCTCGTCTCGTATCCTCGCCTTGCCTCACCTTGTCTTGTCTAGTCTTGGGGCGCTGTCTTCCAGGTATTGAGACGTAGAATTACTAATGCCAACAAGACCTTCACCGCTAAGACACGACCGGCTGTCTTGAAGGATTTGTAAATGTATATATAACTTGTTTCTCTTTGTAAATTTCAACCCACCACCTTCACCACCATCATCATCACCATCACCATCATCATTATCATTATCATCATCATCACTTGAGTATAGAGTCTAAAATCGCAAGGAGAAAGATGTAGGTTCGTATCATTCAATGCGTGGATTCCCTTTGCTAATATTACGTCCATTCTTACTGGTCCTTCCTTGGCTCAGTCTCCTTACATCAATGGCTCTTTCCACCCACTCATTCCTTCTTCAGACACCCTCTCTCTCTCTCTTTCTCTCCGTTGCATCTTCGTCAGCAGTTCTCTCTCTATTCTCCACCTTCCTCCCTCCATCCCTCCCTTTCTTTCTTCCCTTTTCCGTTTCCATCCATCCCTCCCTCCCTCCCTACCTCTTGCCCTTCTTCCTCCTTCTTCTGCAGTTTTTCCTCGTTCTCCCTCCGTCAGTAGCTGCCTTTGGTCGTGCCCTTAGGAAGACGACACCAGCAGGAGCCTGACAAACGAGATCGACAGAATTTACGATGCCTCAGTCCTCATTCAGGTCCTTCACTCCATCTGACGCCTTTACTCTTTCTCTTTCTCTCTCACTGCTTTCTTTCTCCTCCTGCTCCCACTCCTTTTACTCCTCCTCTTCTTTCTTTTTTCTCCTCCTCCTCCTCCTCCTGTTGTTGTGTTTCATCTCTTGTCTTTTCGTACTGTGTGTTTTTTTTTTTTTTTTTTTTTTGTCTTTCATCTCATTTTTTATTCTTACCTTCCTCCTCCTCCTCCTCCTCCTCCTCCTCTTCCTCCTCCTATTGTCTTTGTTTATTGTCATCAGTGTGTTGTTTTGTATTTATCTGAATTATTTTAAGGATAATGAATGCATTGTCTCCCTTTTATTTCATATAATTTGGTGCAAAATGAAATTGTTGAGCTATTTTGACGCAACACACCTTAAGACCCTAGGGTGTGTTGCTGTTTGTGTTCCTTTGTATTTCCTTTGTATTTCCTTTGTATTTCCTTTGTATTCCCTTTGTATTTCCTTTGTATTTCCTTTGTATTTCCTTTGTATTCCCTTGTATTCCCTTGTATTTCCTTGTATTCCATTGTATTCCATTGTATTCCCTTGTATTCCATTGTATTCCTCGTGTTTATCTTGGACAA